>JAPYZT010006471.1:0-14536 GCA_030522965.1 Tryphoninae sp. A BG-2022a | reverse complement strand
ATAATATATTAATAATATAATAATATAATATAATATAATATAATAATAGTATAATAGTATAATATAATATAATAATAATATATTATATTATTATATCATATATATATATTACATATATTATATTATTATATATTATATAATTATATTATATTATATATTATTATTATATTATTATATATTATAAAACATATATTTTATAATATATAATGAAATTTCATATAAAATAGAAAATTACATAATATAATACAAAATAAAATATTTATATGCCCAAAATATAAAATCAATGATAAAAATAAAAAATAATTCATCCGATCGATCGAATAATTTTCAAATATTATTACAATTCGTACGATTTGCGATAAAAAAAAGTTTCAAGAGATGGCGCAGGCTCGACTTTAGGTATAACACTCGATTTCGGATAGTTAGCCGAAGAGTTATCGATTATAACAGTGAAACGTTCGACAGCAGCACCGGGCCTACATCGATGAGTCAGGATTTTTTTTTCCTTTTCACTGTCGATGATGATAATTTACGTTGGGGTGGCGGGACGACCATTAGCAATCGATACTTCGGTAGCGCTATGGTGTATATATATATATATATATATGTGCCCACACTCACCCCTGTATTACATTCTTTAGTAGTCGGAGTTTTTTTTTTCTTTTTTTTTTCTAGTAATGGTTAGACACGGACAGACTGAGATCGCTACGGAGTAAAATAGTGTGCACTATGTACTATTCCGCGTGTCCTGCAGGCTTGCAGGAACACGCGGTCGTTACGTATATATACGTATATATATAAAGGCGCGCGACCCCTTGCCAACCCCATTCGACTATTGACGTGTAGACAAATAAAAGACGAAACAGAGAGAAAGAGAGGCGGAAAGAAAAAACAAGGCTAGAGCACGAGGCCACCAAGGAGAGAGGGTAGTGATAAATGTGACTGCTTTTACTGATAGCTCATGAGAATTGGTCGTTTTCGATCGAANNNNATATATATATATACATACATATAAATGAGATTACTGTATTAAAAATGGCGATTAGCTAAATCGTGCAATATAAAATCTGGTGGTTCAACGTCGTTAGAGAATAATATTGAATTCGGGAACATATTAGAATTTATATACGCGTATATTTCTGTATATAGGTACGTAATATATATAATGTATATATATATATATATGTGAAAACGCTACGCTATGTGAAAACGACTCGCTTTCTTCGGCATCTCTATCGGCGCGCCCCCTTTCGAATTGCGGCAAGACCCATAAGAAGAGATGGCCTAATGACATTCCCGATCAAAGGAGAGAGCCCACGAGCCACCCTCTCAGGACGAGATAGCCGAGGAAATTTAAAACTGCGTCTATGTCGTTCGCCTCCTTCTTTACTCGGATTTTTTTTTCTTTCTTTTTTTTCTTCTTACTCTCTCTCGTTCCCTCTTTCGCCTCCTCATCTGTTCCCTTCGATTCTTTTTTCTCCTTTTTTTTAGCGAAGAGAAATCGAAGTCAGCTCTGACGAGGGTTAATTCCGATCACGTATCCCACGTACGCGTCCATACTCCCAGCAATTCAACCCCTCACTCTATTTCTATCTCACTCTCTCGTTTCTCTCCTTTCTTCGCTCTTTCCTCCCTCTCTCTCTCTCTCTCTCTCTCTCTCTCTCTCATGGGACAAAATCCGCGGCTTCCCCACCCACCCCCTGGACTACGTCTCGACTCTTCTCGACACTCTTCATCCCCGAACCCCTTCAATTGTCAACCCCTTGGATTCACTTCGTTCCGAGTCCAACCACCCCTCCCCCTACCCTCTCGCCCCTTTTGCAACTCGTCTGGGGTCTCGGGATAACTTTGAAATAACGAAAAAAAGGGAAGCTCCGATGACGACGTGCCTGGACATATAGTCCACGATACTTTATATACACGCACACACGTGCACACATATTTTTATATACGATGCGAAAGAAAAAACCAACTGTCCAGAGAAAAATCGAATGACATCGCCACGAAACGTGATTGGCCATTTCTCCATGAAATTCTCATTTCGAAAATATAAGTATATGTCGAATCGCTCGTAGATAATATCGCTATTAATAAATTGCTACGTGTACGCTTCGGATTAAAACAAAATATATATTTCTATCGGGAGAAGAAAAATTGCATCGTCTCTTCCTATGCATCGAAGTAATCCCATATAAATATTTCTACCCTCCTCCCTCCCCCTCCTCGCCCTCGATTTCCCGTCCTCCCATCTTCTGCATATAGCCGAACAAACGAGCTGACGAATAAACGCAGAATGTCTCACGAAGAATTCGCGTTCCTCTCGAAGCAAAAGGCAAAGGAGACGAGAGGACGACGACAACGACGACGAACGAGTAGTAGATGGAAAGCATGCACAGAAGGAGAACGAGGAGACGGATGGACGCGAAAGGGGACAGATCGTCAAGCAGACGGGTCCACTCTCTCTCTCTCTCTCTCTCTCTCTCTCTCTCTCTCTCTCTCTCTCTCTCTCTCTCTCTCTCTCTCTCTCTCTCTCTCTCTCTCTCTCTTCCTCTCCCTTTCTCTCGCTATCTTTGTCCCTCATTCTGATCTCACATTTTCGCTGGACTCTCGAGCTGCATACGTATTTTATCTCTTTCCCCATTGGGCTCTCCCGCTACCTTCGCATATGCGGCAAAACGAGATACCTATGCGACTACAGTAATACATGCGTTCGCGTTGTACACGAGAGATTTTCTTTTTTCTTCCCCAAGATAAATATCAAAATAGTTAGACAGAAATTCAAGAATTCATTATTTTTCCGGCTTTAGCTATCTGCAACGATATTTCCCGATATGAAATTATAACGAGAGTTCTTTTAAAAACATATACTTGCCTTATATACGTACCTACGTATCTTTACCCTCGAGTTTCATCCCCTGCGCACGGTGTAGGAACGCGTGGGCGTAACCCTCAGTCTCAACCCCTCTCTCTTTCTCTCCGTTCGCAGGGGTGAAAATTCTCCTGGACCACCGGTGAGAAGATCCCGCCCATCGCGTATCTATCCTCTCAACCCCTTCTCTCTAGCTCACCCTGCGCAAGACTAACTCTCGCACCATCCTTTCGCACCTTCGACGAACTAATGTACCTCATGGCTACCTCTTTCCTACAGCTTTGAAAAACATTCTTTTCTTTCCATCTAATTTCCTCCATGGTCAATTCGAGTGTCCCGATTGGTCGATCTACATTCGTTTTAGTAAATCTCATTTTTGTCCTGTTTATATAATCACGGGACGAAGCAAACCATGGATAGGCTTGAATATGAAAATGTGAGGAAGACGTTAGTCAACGCGCCCCGATATATTCAACGGCGTGGGCGGTGCGAGGGTTCTCTCGAGTGTAGGTATATATATATATAGGAAAATGGTTCGCGAATATTATTAAGAAGGGGACCTCCGGTAGAGTGAAGTGAACGCGACGATATATACGTGTGTGTATATAAAGGAGAGGTACAAGGAAAACGACGGTGTGCTCCTATAAAGATAGGACGAGAGAGAGAGAGGGAGAGGGTGGGAGAGGGATGATGCGGGGATGGGGTGGTTGCGGGAGATGCTTGCGTTGGAAAGGGAAATTGACTGAGGAAACCCGAGAGCTTGGAGCACCCCGTTCCTTCAACCCTCACCCCCTACCTCCTTCTTCCAAGCGTCTAAAGTACCCGGGCTCGTGTGTAAACTTTTCTGAATTTCCTTAGGCAAATATTGCCCGGGCGAGCGCGGGTCGTTCGGCTGAACCCGAGAGCTCGTGTGTATGTATGTCTGTATATATGTGTATGCGTGTGTGTACGTAAGATATACACGTACGTGTATATGCGCGCGAGAGTGGGTGCGGAGGGACCCTTAGGGCAAAGAAAATGAGATTTTTCTACGAGCGAGCGAGCCGGACGAGGCGAAGCCAAGCGCAGAGGCACCCAGGCAGGGGAATGAATTTGAAATTAGTTTGTACCCGAGGCTCTTTCTCTCCTTCTCTTTCACTCGGGCGAACCTCTTCGGGAAAGAGAGAACGAGAAGGATCTCTACCCGAGGTCGACTCTACTATTAGACGTGACCGAGCCAATTCCACTGCGCGCGCGCACACATATACACTCACATGCATTTATATTTTCTTTCATCCTGAGACACACGTGATGATATTAGTCCAAGGAAAATGCAGCTTGCATCAAATCCTCGTAATCCCTTCGAATCCGTAATAATACGCACAAATACAAATTTCGACGCGTTAACTACAATGTAAACCTGAAAATGCAATTGGATCAATAAAAATATTTTTATATACACAGATTTAATATATTCGATCGAAAAAATCAATAAAACCGAGAGAAGAGCGTGCGAGAAAATCTTTTTTAATAGAGGGGTAAAAAAAGCGAAAGACGCTTCGCGAAGGGACGTTCTTCCTTTTTCTTCGTGAAAATTGTTTCGTGAGCTTAGATATTACATTCGTCGATGCTTCTCCTCTGGAGGGAGAGTAGGTAAAGGAAGTAAGGGAAGAAAACGTTAAGGGCGAGGAGGAGAAAAAACAGCCCCGAGGTGATGTCGAGCATTGCCCCGAGGGTGATGAGAGACGTTCTTCACGACAGGGGGTCGCTATACTTTCGGGTCGTGGAGAACGCGTATGGAAGAAGCCGTCACTGCAATCATCCCCCCTCTTCTTTGATGAGGTTTTCTTACTTTCCCGATGGAATTTTAAAAAATACGGCTTCTTCCTGAATCTTTCCACCATTTTTTTTTATTTTCTTCACTTCACCGTCGAAACTTTACTCACATTCATCTCCCTTTATCTTTATCTTCCCAGATCGTACGTCGTTGATGCACGCACGTGCAAAATCATCGTTACACACGCACCGAAAGTATAAACATTCGATTGCGAATAAACGCGAGATAATATTAGCTCGCATTTGACAAACTGAGATAATCTGCGAAAGGTCGTTCGGGATCATTAAGGGTAGAGCTACGCGTTTATCGTTGGCGCATAATATGCACGAGGCATATACGTATTTCCGTGCTTAAACGTTCCACGTTGGTAAGAGAAAGAAATAGGTATCGCCATGCCAACGGCCTCGTACAACAAATCGTTCTTTTCCGCGAGTCCCCGGCGCGATATGTAATTAAAATTGATGGTACCGGAACAATGATAATACAGATAGTAACAATAATAAGCTCTTTTACAGTCTCTTTTATAGCTCTGTCTCCTTTTTTCCTCCCTAACTGTCTTTTTCTCATCCTCTTTCTTTTTTCCTTGCCCCCTACGCCTCCCCCTTACCCCCACCGTTCGTTCTCTCCAGTGAACGCGGTGTCAGGTTTCTTCGTCGCGTTTAGTTTCCAATTTTCTCTAGTTTCTTCTTCGTCCCGTGCCGTTTCTTCGCGGAGTGACAATCGAAATATCGAACCTTCGTCGACGCGAACGAAGATATATATATATATATATATATATATATATATATATATATAAATCAAGAGGAAGAGAGAGAGAGAGAGAGAGAGAGAGAGAGGGAAAGAAAGAGATATTTATGAGATTCCTCGAAGCCATAATCTCGCACGCAGAAAATCATCCCCGCGTGTGTCGTTTGACCACATCGAGGCGGAAGAAGGAACGAAGGGTGACGTACACATTCGAGCGACAATCATCGTACATTGAGCGGGAATATTATATTAGTGATAAGCCATTGATATTACCACGTGAGGCCAAACGTACGAGGTATATACACAGCCGTGATCTATAATAAGTGTATATAGCGTATATAACTGTATAGGTTCGGTAATGCGAAGGGCACATATGAATCGTGGCGAACACGCGTGTTTTTCCGTGTTCTCTCTCTGTCTCTCTCTCTCTCTCTCTCTCTCTCTCTCTCTCTCTCTCTCTCTCTCTCTCTCTTTCTCTGCCTCCCTGGAGATCTCAATCAAGGCGAAAAATAATTTCTCCCCGAGTTCGCCCCCCTCTCCTACCCCTCGACAACCTCGATATCTAGTGATCGTGCCTATACACACACATGTGTAACATTACCGGCTGACACATGTCCCGATTTTACCGCAATTCTGCGCGACCTCTATAATAATTTACGTTGCTGTCCTAATCGAGTTTCACCTCTCTCGCTCTTTCTCGTGCGAGGCGCTGTAATAACGATAAGAGAAATAATAATAATAAACCCTACGGATAACGACCCGAATGGAGAAAACATATCCTAGATAATAATAATAATAATAATAATAATAACAATGGACAAAATATCGAATGGATGATAAGAGCAAGGTAATATAATGATAAGTTTCCAAATGACGAAATTAGGGGTGAGAAGAAGGATCGTTCGCCAGACAGGAATGAATTTTTTGAAAGATCGTTCAGGAACGACAATGAGTTAAAGGGAAGAAAGAAATCAGCGAGAATGAGAGGAGGTAGAGAAATGAGTCGAAGGCGCGAGACTATCGCCAAGGATTTAAGAATATATGGGGCGAAAGAGGAAAAAAAACGCGAGGAAGGAGATAGGGAGTTGGTCCCTTTTCGTCCTTCGTGCGTCTCCTCGCTGCCAGAGTGAATCTCGTCGTCGTCGTCGTTGTCATTATCCTCGTGGTGCGATCCACATGCTCCGGCGTTTCGTCACACCTTCGAGCATCGGTCGAATCCTTTGTTTTAGGCCGCTTCTCGCGCGATCCTCGCGATGCTCCAACAGTTTCGGACTCTCCGGCGCTTTGCTACACTCCCGAGCGCGTATTCTGGTTTTTCATCGTTTCTCTCTACCCCGCATCATCCTCATCGTAGTCGTCTTCGTCGTCTTCGTCGTCGTCCTCGTCGCCACTTCGAGACTTTTTTGCCCGCGCGTTTCGCCACTTAACTTCTACGCTCTATAGTGTCCCGTCATCGCGCCAGCGTGTCTCATATAGCTCCTACTCTCATTCCTCGCTCTCTTTTATCCTGTGCTAACCGCTATTGGACGACCGAGAAGTTTCTACATGCCCTAACAGTTCGCGAATGTTACTCCTAGACAGCAGCTGCCCCTTTCGACTATCGATGGTATGCGAAGAGAACGAGAATTCTTCCATAAAGAAAAAAACCGCCCCAATAACATCCGCGATAAAGATTCATCAATATTTTTTGTAAATTCGTCGTACGAAAAAGTAACCTCGTTGTATAAAAAATGTTTTTAAAATTAATTCGAATCGCAAAATATTGTCAGAATCGATCGTCTTCTTCATCGTGGGGCAAAAAGGAAGGGCAACTCCTGCGGGAAGGCGAGCGAGACGGAATATCGCGTTTGCCGGCAAACTCGAGCGAGCCTAATTCCGTTCCGAGAGACAATGGATTCACGATGTGGAGAAAACGAACGCGTCGGCGATTAAACGGAGGATCTGAGAGAAAAGGATCTTCTCCACGATTCCGATCTCTCTTCGTTCTTTTCGCCTATCGCGAGAAGTTAGCCAGCACACGGTGGAAATAAGAGGAGAAACAAGAAATGAGATGCGCGCGGCAAAAGAAAGAGTAACATCAGGCAGCGGAGAGCGCGATCGTTTTGTCGTGGGAGGCTGTCGTCGTGTATATCTGTGCGTGACTCTCTCTCTCTCTCTCTCTCTTTCTCTCCTCTCGCTAACTTCACTCACTCACTCACTCACTCTTTTCTCCTTTCATCCCACGTGGAAATTCAATTAGGAACGCGCCTTCGCCGAGTATCTCTCTTGTCCTTGTCCTTGTATAGTACTCGAAGCTCGTGTATTTCCAAGCTCACGCGCCCGCTTCTTCTTCTTCTCCGCTGTTACATTACCCTACCTAACTATATATACGCTATATCTCCACCATTCGCATCGTACACGCTATATGCGCGTTACAAGGTATTCGCAAATCGATTGACACGAGAACTCGTCCCACGCGTAGGTACTGCTATTTTCTATCTATTGATTAACAGAGGGATTAAATTAATTAAAATATAAATCAACCCTTGAATAATTCGATTCGTCAAGACGTCGGTGGAACGAGGTTGACATTTTTTAAGAAGAATTTATATTATTTTATTTTTATGGAAATTTCTTAGTAAAATTCTGAAATCTGGCTTGTATGTGTCGGTTCGAGGCTCGTGCCTGTTTAAACAACGAACGCTCGGGGTCAAGAGGTAGTGGTTGATCGTTATCTCCCGCGGATCTAGGCATCACTTTGCTCGTGGGAAAAAAAAGGCGCGTATAGTGGTAGCTGAAGAGTGTAACGATCTCGCGGCAAAAAGTCAAGTTTCCCTCGCTTGGTCTCTCCTTTCGCTTTTATAAAGGATACAACCATGGGCGCGAGAGGGAGAGAACGAGAAGCTAAAGCGGGACCCTGAAGCGTTTGTCCAAAAGGGCGTCGTCGTCGTTTCGGCTCTTCGCGAACTCGGCTCTCTCGCCGTTTTCGCCCGCCCGCAACCTCACTCCCCCAATTATCCCGAAACTTTAGTCCTTCCGGCTCTCTCTCGCTTCTCTCCGACGACGGTCAATAGGCTCTCGTTTCTCTTCCTCTCTTTCTCTTGCTCGAGCTCGATTCCCTCGCGGCGTATCCTCTCTTTGCACGCGCGTTGTGGTGAAAATATACCGAGGATGAGACACAGGAGAGAAAGATTCGGCACAACGTGAACCAGAATATATATATATAGATATATTTTTAAAGATGGGGACAAACGTGCGCGAGCGAAGAAAGCGCGAAGAGACGCACTGATTAAAAATTATCACCCACCGACTACAAAAGGGCTTCCCTCCCGCCCTTTCAACTCTACCTCCGATCTCGGCCCTTTTTCTCTCCCGGGTCTCCTCCGCCCGAATCCTTTTTTTCACTCTCGCTTCGCTCTCTTGCACTTTTCTTTTTCGTTTCGTTTTTATTTATTTCAACGGGACGAAAAGCGACCGGTTCGTTTTTTTGTTGTTTTCTTTTCTTTGCTTATATACCTCCCTCTCGCTCTCGCTCGCGTCTCCCATCGCAGCGGGGGACAACTTCGCGACCGCTTTTGCGCCCTTTTCGGTGATCTAAACAAGCCACACCGCGAGCGAACGAGCGGCCTTCTCTACAGGGGCAAAGGAAGAGTTTTAGCTCCCCCGGAAACTTACCAGACGAATTAAAAGTTACTCTTCGTCGCGGGGACAAACGTAAGGGAGGAAGAGAAATAGGAGAGAGGGAGAAGGAGAGTTTGTCTCTCGAGGGTCAGAGCCACATTCGTGGCATTTGTAAAGATATATGCGCGCGTGCTGCCTGTCCTTTTTCTCTCTATCTGGTCGATTGGACAAAAGTGCTACGCTATAGACGATTCCATTCGTCCTCTCAAAATTACGCGAGTGCTCTCTTAAATCTTTTCCATCAAACTTTCTTTCATCCGAGAATCAAATCAGCAACGCGATTAAAAAATTTCAAACATAATCGTAAAAAAAAATTAATTTTCTTTTTCATCCAGCTTCCTCCTTCTCTCTATCTTGTCGATCAGACAAAGGTGCTACGCTCTTAAATCTTTTCCACCGAACTTTCTTCCATCCAAAAATCAAATCAACAACACGATTAAAAAATTTCAAAAAATAATCGTAAAAAAAGTCAATTTTTATTTTTACATCCCGCCCATAGCAGAAAGAATCGTCGATTATTGCCCAGCAATACACTCGGTGTCTTACAAAGAATACTTCTCCTCATACAAATTCCTCGTCCCCAGATAATAAAAATTTTCAAATCATTACGCAGATCAACCCTCGTGATAACGATTCATTAATCTTATCGCGACTGGCGTAATTGTCGTACGACACGCACGTTTGTGGCTTGAGTATGTATGTATAATAGTGTACGCGTACGCGTGTAATGCAAATATGCGCCATAATCGTTAAAGTCTCTCCACGCTTGTGAGCCTCGTCGTGCAAGAACTCACTTAACACTCACCCGGTAGGCTTATATATATATATATATATATACACATGTATATATATTTCTCATAACGTATGAACACCGCGAGAAAGAATCGTGAGCTTGCGTATAGGAGTTTAATTGGTGGTAATATGAATCCGCGTAATATAAACCGCCATCAGTCTCGCGCCGGGAGGGTGCGAGAAAGAGCAAGAGCTAGTAGTGTATATGTATATACTTGATACGTATAGAAGGATAGTTGTCCAGGAAGAAATGAGAGAAAAATACGACTTAAAAAACGAGAAATGTAGTCGGACTTATATATACGTGTGTGTATATATGTATGTATAAATGTTACTCGTGTGTCCGAGGACTCGGCAGGATCGATGTTTCCACGTTAATAACACACGACCCGATCCCTCCTCACCTCGAGCCTTTTTTTTCTCGTTCTTTCACACTTTCGTCGGGTGTTTCTTTTTTGTCCTATATATATATATATATATATATATATATATATATATATAAAGTTTTCGCTCCTTTTTCCCCGCTGATTACGCGTGACATATAAGACACCAAAGTCAAAGTTCGCGAGAAACAGAGAGCTTTTTTTCCCCCCCACGTCGACGCGACACCCTACGAAAAATCATCCCCTCTCCACTGTCCTCGCGATCGAGGAAAGATAAATACGAGAAGCGACGAGAGCTCAGAGGTGGAATTTTTTCGACGGGAATTCCTAGAGTTTTCCTTAGCTCGTGTTTTTTTTTTCTTTTTTCCGCGACCCTAAACGCCCGCGCGAACGGAGATGGCGGGCAGGGTTGAAAAGCCACCCTCGCTTAGTTTCTCTCCCTCTCTCTCCACTCTCGCACTCGCTGGCTCTAATGTATTCACAAATCTTCGTTCTCTAACGCCACAGGGAGAACGTTATCATTCTTCCCAGAGCACGCCGAGAGAGTCCTGAGCTTTCGGGTGTCCTTTCTGTGTCTATACCTGGCTCGATATAAGACGAGAGAGAAAAAGAAAAATGGCGAGGCGGGAGAGAAAGATAGGAGCACTCGAAAATCCCCATCCCCCGCTTTTTCGAGTCCTGCTCGCCTCTTTGCCTTATATTCTTTCTTCCCTTCCGTTCCTGTACATATATTATACATACATACACATCTACACATATACATATATGTATATGTGCAAGGGTTAGGTCTTCGACGAAGCTTTTTTGCGCTTCTGCACGCGAGGGAGGAATTCATTTCGCGGACCGACGCACTCGTCCTCTATATCTACATGTACATATGTACATATACATATACCTGTATATACGTAGACATTATCTATCTATGTATATCGCGAGGAATAGCATTATATAGAGAACCAGTCGATTCTTCGATTACTTCGATTATCCCTTCTTTTTCCCCCTCCCCCTCCCCCCTCCCTCTATAACCCGGTATATATACTCGTAAAATAAAATCCTCGAACAGTTCTCACTTATTTCGGAATACAGTAATACGCTCAAGATTAATTTCTCAATGGAAATAATATAATTTGATTAATTGAATTATTCGATAGGAAAAAAAACGAAAATGATTCGTAACACGCGACTTGTTCATTGTAGAATGTTTCATACGTGTATTATACCGATGAGATCAGGTACGAGGGGAAGCTGCACGAGAGAGTGAAGTATAGAGACGAGAGAGAAATAAAGAGGGGTGGGGGATAGGAGACATTATTGGATTCTGAGCATTCCCGGAGTTATTAAAATTCGAAGCGAGACGCGCACGAGGATACAGCGCGGAGTGAAGAAGAACCGATTCAGGCTCTCAAAGCGGCGAAGGGATAGGAAGAGGACAGAAGTAAAAAGAAAAGAAGCAAAGTAAAAAAAAGAAATCTCTCTCCCTCTACGTATACAGATATACGCATATAACATCTCGCATTTGCGAAAAACGACTATAGTGGGAGCCATAAGACGCTCACTGGAATATTAAACTTTTTCTCTCCCCTCCCTCTTCCGTGATATACTCTGCCCTTCTTTTAAGAAGATGCGAGAGGACTCTCTCGTGAAGTTACTCCACCTTCCTCTTCCCTCCCTTTGCGCACACACAGGAACCTCTCCCTCATTCACGTATCTTCATACGTATAATCCTACCCCAGTTTTGCGAGATCGTGTGCGATCAAACACACGTACGAGCACGAAGTTTAATATATTCGTATACGTAATCTGTATTAATCTGATAAATGTACAGTGACGCGTTACGGTAGCCGAGAAAAGCATCCATCGATCATAATTTCACAATAAAGTTAATGCGATAGCTTTCCCACTCTCGCGAAGGTTTTGTCGGGAGAATTGTATAAGAGAGGGGCACGACAATGGGCTTGGTCCGTTTGTGTGTTTCTCGAGTATGCGGACACGGTAGTTTGATAATACTTTGTATCCATAGATGTATCGGATATTTGACGGGCTGATCGATGACGAATATAATTGACGAGATTCTATTTTTGACGTTTCTTTTTAATATGGAAAGTTTGTGTGATAATAGTCGGTTAAAAGTTGTTTGAAAAATGATTTCTTTAAGCTGGAAATATTTGTGATAGAAATTATGCGACTGATATGGAATTTAGTTGGATCGCCAACCCTTATTTTTCTGGGCACGAGGACACTCGATCAAACTGGTATAAGAGAACGGGGGGGGGGGGGGGGAAAGAAAAAAAGATAAAATGTAAAATGAGGGCGCAGATTGGATCGACGTTTTCGTGAATCAGGCACGAGGAGAGAGGTCAGCGCACGCGCGCGCGGGAGAGACACGGAAAAAAACTACCCTTGCGCGACGTGCCGCCCTGGGGTAGCAAAAAAAAAGGTCCGTGATCATAAATTTAAAATTACACCGAGTCGCGCTCGATCGAACGGGGGTTCGATCCGGCGGGACTAATTCACGCTATTCTTCGAACCCCTTTTTTTCCCTAACCCCGGCGAAGCTTTCTTCGCTCGATGGCAGCGAAATCGAACCGATGGCAATAGCGTTACCCGTTTCGATTTTTTATTCCGATCTCGCGAATGGTCCACCCCTCGTACTGATGATCATCTCGTGCATTACTCGCTCGTAAATAAGAATCGAATGCCCGGATAAACTGGAACACACCCCCCTTGCACCAACCCCATCGCGAAAAAACGAAAGAAATATCCCGTGGATACTACCATTCCCGGAGGGTGGTCCCGAAAGGGGTGGATGTCGATCGAGGGAGGATTAATTACGAGAGAATAAAAAATTGCTCGCATATGTCCCCAAAAAGAAAATAATCTCGTGGTTAATAATTCAACGAAACTTCAACTTCTGAAACTCACATCATCTCTTAAAAAGGAAGCCCTAATTTTGTTCGATCCTTTGAACAAACCTCTACTTGTGTCCAATATTTCACACGTAAAAAAATCGTTGGCGGAAGAACAATAATAAAAATAATTCAGCCAATCAATAAATTCCCGACTAATTTGTGACGAGATATACATTCAATCTTCCTATTTTTTTCCATCGTTTTTATATCCGTAATGTATATAAAATCGTGCTCTACTGTATTCACACAGCGTCTGATACAAAGTGTACAAAGTACCGATTCGGTCAAAAAGAGTAGACAGGGATGGTAGCCTACGCGTTTGATTTTTGGGCTTTTGCATTGCTGCCCACTGGCGCGAGAAAACCTTTAGAGAGTTTTTCCGCCTGAAAAATCCCCTGGCAAATATATAAATACGCGCTGTATAATACGTATCGCCCTTGCTTTTTTCTTCTCCAACCCGTGTCGAACCCCATACCTTTTCTCTTTGCGCCTCCCACCCCTCACCGTCGATACGCTTTCATTTCGTGATTGCTATTTTAAATAATTGAAAATTCACCATCGCGCCGATCTCGGAAATGAAATATTAAAGTGGCATTAGAAGTTATAGCAAGTCTCTATATCAGGTAAGACCCAATTTCCAACTACATAATATATTAAAACTATAGTCTTTCTAAGCGAAGCGTCCCAAGTTTCACAGGACATAAATGGCACCACACACTCTATACACATCACATATACAGCACGCGCTCCAACGGCAGAGTGCAATGTACAACGGCAAAAGCACAACAAACACATCACCCATGCACACAACAAATTCACAATATACGTACCACACATATCAGGCACACAAACGAATCAGATACACACAACAAATACACACACCCTTACAAATTATACTTGACCAGGGAAAACTTGGTTCCCAGGAGAAATTGACTCTGTGACTTTAGCCAAATCGTTAAAATCACGGAAGAGAAATCAAAATTTTCTCCGTGACTTTAACCGATCGACTAATACCACGTAAAGCTTGACTTTTTTTCAGAAACATTGAAAATTTTAGACAAATCGCTAAAGTCACGGAGAAAAAGGTTTTCCTCCGGGATATTAGCGATTTGTCTAAAATCACGGAGACAATTTTTCCTGAATAATACAGCTTCCCGTCAATATAGCTGATTGGCTAAAGTCACGAAGAAAAATATCATGGTTTTTCTTCCGTTATTTTAGCAAATTGGCTAAAGTCACGGAGTCCATTTGCCCTTAAAAATCTTGTTTTCGAGAAAAATTTGCTATACGCGCGTTTTATGTGGGTGTGCGATGTTTACTTACGTGTGTTACGTGGGTGTGCTATCATCCGTGTGCTTAG
>JAPYZT010006469.1:0-22216 GCA_030522965.1 Tryphoninae sp. A BG-2022a | reverse complement strand
TCGCCAAAACGTTCCATTATTTCCAACAAAAAATTTCTTCCTCTGTTGTAATTATAAACTAGAACCTCATCGGTGTTCACCAAACCGAAAGAGAGAGAGAGAGAGAGAGAGAGAGAGACAAGGAATAAAAAGAGAATGGAAATGGACAGAACGAGATAGCAAGAGAAAGAGAAAGAGAGAGAGAAAGACGAATAAATAGAAGTTAGAACTCACAGAGCGAGCGAGTGAAAAAGATGTAGATATAAACTATAGAATTAGCCAAAATAAAAATCAATTTTTTTTCAAATGTCACACTGGTATAAACCTTTAACAATTTCGGAGAATCTTGCTCGATTCGCCAAAACGTTCCATTATTTTGAACAAAAAATTTCTTCCTCTGTTGTGATTATAAACTAAAACCTCATCGGTGTTCACCAAACCGAGAGAGAGAGAGAGAGAAAGAGAGAGAGAGAGAGACAAGGAATAAAAAGAGAATGGAAATGGACAGAACGAAATAGCAAGAGAAAGAGAAAGAGAGAGAGAAAGACGAATAAAGAGAAGTTAGAACTCACAGAGCGAGCGAGTGAAAAAGATGGAGGGGTCTCTGAGCTCTGAACGAAAACGAATTTTGTTCACGGTTTCCTCTCCCTTGTATGCCAAGCGCTCTCCTTACCCGTGTACATTTCACATAGTTATACAACGTACGTACATGCAATGGCCGCAGTTCGTCGTTGAATTCAACGATGAAAATTTAACGCCGAGTACTCGACTCACCTCATACGCCGATCTCCATGCGACGGATCGCGTTCGTGTAATCCAAAGCTTTCAATTTTCCACGCCGGCCGATTGTTGAACGGCGTTCCTACCACAGAGCGATGTACAAAATACTTCCGTGGAACAAACGACGGAGAAGCACGAGAACGAAATAAACGACGACGATGATGACGATATATCACTGTTCACTTTATAACGAATAAAATAAAGCGAAAAGCTTCGACGCTTACTCCAAGTTACGCGAGTAAAAAGCAACACTTCATAGGGTCACGCACTTGAACGAAAAAAAAAAAAAAAAAAAAAAAAACAAAGAAGAAACGAGAAGGCCATTACCGCGAGCGCAATTATTAACGAATATTTCACAACGCTAATTGCAACGCCATTTTTTTTTCTTCCTATACACTGTGTACTTATGTTCGTACAAGTCAGGTTCAAGGAATGCGTGGAAGAAACGTTAAAGTTATAAATCGTTGGGATTGCGAGATGTGGAAAAAAAATTGACGCAACGCGTTCGAACGCGTTTCGACTCCGTTACGATTCGCTTGACCGCCATGTCGTCCCCCCACTCTTTTGGCGCTGCTTCGAAACAATCGACGGACGAGTCGCGACAAGTCGCAAGGCGTCACTTTGGGGCAAGGAGAGAGAGGTTAGTTTGCCGGCGCTGTTCCTTCTTCACCGTAAACACGAGAATTAAAAAAAAAAACGAATGAGAATCACTGTTCACTGTGAATATAATATAAAAAAGGAAAACTTCGACGCGCACTCGGGTACGACGCGAATAAAGAAACACTTGGTAGAAGAGCACGCACTTTTATACCGGCAAACAAAAGCGCATCGCATACGCCATTAAACGCGCGCGTGCGATATTTACGGGAATACTTCACCACTCTTATATTTAATCGCGTTATACTCCACGTTCGCGAAATACTCGGAAGGAAATATTAAAGTTGTAGATCGTTGGGAATTAAAGCTGTGGAGAGAGAAAAAAAACAATGACAACTCGTTGGAACAAAATTCGACTTGGCCCACGTGGAAGACCTGACAGAGACGAGCCGAGACCCGCCGCGGTGAAGTGGCAAGCCGAACTGACGAGCCGCGCGGCTGCCGAGAACGGAGAGCCTACCGCCACCGTTCCCCCTCCCTCGCACTACGTTCTCCCACCACCTCGAAGATTCCTCTCCCCACTCGCTTCTTCCCCCACTCCATTCGCAGTCGCTTGCCGATCCACGACCTCTAACACTACCAGGCCAACAAACCCAGTCACCGGTCCCTTTTCCCGTCCATAGTTGTATACATACTTATACCTCGTTGCTGCTTCTGCTTTTGCCTCGCAGCTTCTTCTCCGCGATTTGCCCTGTTGGCCTGTTAACGCTCGTTCCCCTTCCGTTCTCGCCGTCATTCCTTTCCCCTATCTCCCTATGCGCTCGTCTCGTTGCACGCGACGAGCTACGCACGAGTGCAATGATCGAAGTAGGCATGGCGGAAAATATATCGATATATCGATATTTGTATTTCGATAATATCGAAATATAAGATTTTAAGAATCGAAAAGATATTAAAGAATAATTTTTGTTTATTTATAAACGATTTTATTTAGTTATAATTTTGAACGAACTAGATTTTGCACAATAATCGACATCGATAATGACATTTTTTTTCAATTTATTAAATTTCTTTAATTTCTTACGGAATTGTAAAAACGATGATAAAAATAATTTTCTTCTTTATCATTTAATAATAGTTCACTCAATAATAATAAATATTCATCCTTTACCATTCACTGTCGTTTCTAACCCTCGTTAACGTTTCTCTCGTTAATTCCGTCTAACAGCGGAAGTAACGTTCGTATTCGTAAAATCATATAATAAAATTACATATCACAAAAATTTCCATCGGGAAAACTATCGCTTAATAACGTAAAAAAAATTTACCTCGAGAAAAAATTAATTCCAGGTAAATTTTTATTTCGAACAATAATATTGCGATCACCGGAATTTGAAGATATTTTTTTTCTAGAACGCATCGTTGCTTATGCTCGATCGAATCGTTTTGTTGTCTATGTAACTTGCGGAGTGTTCATCTACGGCCCTCGCGGCATTTTCTATTATTCATTGTTTCCATCGTTCCCATTGTGCTCGAAGGCGCGTGAAATCGCATATCGCTTCGATGCACGTCCTCCCTGGAGGCAGGCGAAAGATCTTTGTCCTCGTCCTATTCGTGAATAATAATGCATAATAGTTCCGTACATAAGCGCCTGTACCGTATCGCAAAATGAAGCTCGACGCGAGTGATTCGTTGCGAAGAGGATATTCGACGTCGTCGAGTCTTAATCAGTATGATACATGAAAACGCCTACGGATTTTCTCCTTATGCGTGTCTAGAATATTTATGGTTTATCTTAGTATATATAGCTTCTCTTATCATCGCAGAATTCTCCTTACGACGCACAAAATATACAGAAACACGAGCGATTTAGATCAACCTAGCTCATATACATGGACAATATTTCTTTGGAAAATAATTGATTGATTCTTTCGTGACGTTAAATACCTCAAGTTTGTTTCAAAACAAATCTCAAGTGTTTTCCTATGTCGTACAATCTCTTATTTGTAAATACCCCCGTTTCGTTTCAATTTCTATCGACAGCAGCTTATCAGCATCTTTATCAACCGGCGTGTTTCATGAAGAGTAACGATATACGTCTAACAAACAAACCAACAGAGGATTCTTACCCGAGAGGTCGACTATCGCTTTTATAAACGAAATCAACGTGCACCATCGTACTTTACATCACACCGCTTTTATACCTCTCGTAACAAGAAGACGCTCGAGGAATCGCGAAATGCACTTTTGCGCATCCAAAGGTAGAGAAAGGGAGAAAGAAAGAGCGAGGGAGAGGTGGGAGAGAGTTTCCTCACAAACGCAACGATAAGACTCTAAATGCTCGTCTCGACGTAACAAAGAGGCTCGTTAAATTGTCAGTTGTCACCGTGGGGAATGATAATTGCGCCTTCTCGAACGTAAACTTCCCTGACGCGAATTCTCAATGGGAGTCCAAGGACACGTTTAATTTTTGTTCTTTTTTCTCCCGCGTTTTTCAACTATGTATCTACTTTTTTTTTTCTTTTCAAATATATTCCCTGTTTCTCGACGTCATGTTATGCTTGTCTTTTTCATGCTCGATTCGTTGATAACCGTCTGTATATTACGTTCAAAGTTTTGCCCTCAGCCCTCAGCCCTCAGCGCTCTGCCACCTCTTTCCTCCTCTCTCCATCGTTCTTCCGAGTCTCTTCTTCCATTACTTTACCTCGACTAGCTCCGTCTGATATACGAGTCGCGGTTACTTCGACACTCGCCACGATGTTGTTCGCTCTACTCGGCACGTTTCTACCGTTCTCGCGCTGGCGCTTCTTTCGCCACGCGAGACGACGGCGAACCACTTTTTTTCGTCCACGCGCGCTGTTCGCGCTTGAACGATGCGTCATCGATCGTACGTATGAGATCATTCCCGAGGACTCTCCTTCAATTCCCGTCGTTCTCGCTCAAGTTCACAATACGCTCGAGGTGATTCAGTTTGAAGAAAAAAAGTTTCTTTTTTCATTGTCTCTTCTGTTTTTTCGCTCGTAACCAAGTACGAGAGCAGACGTGTAAAAAATGGAGAGAAAACAAATAGCGAGTGGCACCGGTACGACGATTTAGTTCGCAAGGGTCTCGAACGACTACTCCACGGTCAAATGGACAGAATTTTCTCTGCAGGACGACTTTCGCTCGAGAGAAACACGACGAAAGAGGCGGAAGGGTTTGTCTTCAAGTTCAACTCTCGTTCGCTGAACGGGAGACAGCGAAAAGACGTGAGAGCGAGAGAATAGACAGGAGACAACTGAAATCGATGCAGTTGGATCTCTCTTGCTCCCTTGCTCGTCTTCGAACTACGCCAAATCGACCGTCGAACACACTCGAGCGGCAGACCCATCCCCGCGAGTGCCGGTGGTTTTCGTTGAATCGAGATCTTCGATCACCTCGCTCGAGCGCTCGCTCGAAAGTTCGGAACTAACGCCACTTTCGGCTTGTTTCACCAGGCACGGTGTGTCAGCATTCGCGGCAACCGTGAGAAGGAGACCGATCTCGACCGACGAGAAGTTTACCTCGTGACTCTCTCTCTCTCTCTCTCTCTCTCTCTCTCTCTCTCTCTCTCTCTCTCTCTCTCTCTCTGTCTTTCTGTTCCTCTATCTAAGGCAAAAAGTGTCATCTCTCGTATTCGAGGAGAAAATTCTCACACCCTTCTTCGCGCATCGACGTCGTCTAGGGGGAGGATGGATGTGGAGAAAAAAGAAGTAAAAAAGTGGGTCGTCAAACTTTGCGAAATTTGCCTATCGAGCTTTTGTCGCGAGACGAAAACTTTTCAACGTCGATAGTTCTACTTCTGTGAGTTTGGACTGTCAATGAAAGAAAGAGGACGAAATAAGAGAAGAATCGACGTGAAACAAGAACATCGGGAGTTTTTATTTCGTCTTGAAGAATCTCAAAGTTCAAACGGATAAAATTGACGGTTCGAGACTCTCGACCTCCAGATGTTCGTTTTAATCGGGCTCGGCCGAAAAATCATCGCTCGAGGATCTTCGGAGTGAAGGCAATGGAACACGGGCGATCGAGAGAGAGCGAGAAAGAGAGAGAGGCGAGATCTCATAGCGATATCGCGAAAGCATAATTCTGTTTTTAAGAAAGAAAGATTCTCGCGAGAGCACAGTGCGCGGAGCGAGAAAGATCTTAACGCCAGTTCTGAATAGCCGGAAGGGTTTGCGCGTAAATCTCCGAGGCGCACCGTTTATCCGGAGCTTCGCGGCGGAAGAAAAGAGAGAAAATAGAAATAATGGAAAGCAGGATGGAAAGAAAGCGACGTGAGCAAAACCCCGGTGGAAGAAAGAAACAGAGACTGGCCAAGAGAAAGAGAAGAGGAAAAAAACGCCATGTGAAACGAGAGAATCGCAGTGGGGATAAGGAACTGCAGGGACAACAAAAAACGAAGAAAGAAGACACGAATGAGGAAGAAAGGTACGAACAGCGAGAAGAAGGGTTATAGCCAGCAGGCATGCGAGCACGCCGTGCCTTCTGTCCTCTTCTTCCACGTGGACTTTTCTGGACAAACACCGGCGCTCGGTTTGCTTTTTATTTGCTTAAATGAAAAATAAGAAAACAAGTTTTATTTCAATTGTTTTTTTTTTTGTAACAAGAAACGAAACTCCGCGACGAGGGTTTCCAGTACGTCAACCCCGTGTGCGTTAATTAGTCGGCAGGACAAGCTTTTGCGTGTATCCCGTCGATTCTCCGACACGTGTAGGGCGTGACACGTAGACTCGTGATTTCGCATGAGCCTAAACAAGCCAATGATGAGTCCGCGAAGCGTCATCGAGCCGAGATAGGTCCCGACTCGTTTATCTATCCGGTGATCGATGCTATGCACGTACGGCTGCTCACGAGCACACGGTCACTGTGTAATCGATACGTACCTCGCGACGTCCGAGAGATTCGTCGGATTGGTCACCTAATCCAGTATACGTGGTCAGCGTGATTTCAATTTTCCTTCACCTCTCGACCCAACCTCTTTCGCTTTGAAGTTCGGCCTTTTGGCGAACCCATGTTCGAGACCTGCGAAAGGTCACTAGGACATACGAAATACGTTCAACGTTTGCTCGTTTCTGAATATATTGAAAATCAACAAAACGGAAAATTCTCTGTAAAAATGATTTTTATATTTGTGAGTAGAAACAAATAAATGAAATTCATGCATCGAGTGGGATTCGGAAAGGTAAAATACTATTCATATATATCGTATCAATATTTAAAAAAAATATTATAATAATATTGTTATCGATATATCGAGAAAAAAATATATCGATATATTGAAAAAGAAATATCGATACATCGATATATCGAAATAAAAATTATCGGTACATCGATATATCGAAATAAAAAATATCGATACATCGATATATCGAAATAAAAATTATCGGTACATCGATATATCGAAATAAAAAATATCGATACATCGATATATCGAAATGAAAAAATATCGATATATCGAAATAAAAAATATCGATACATCGAGATATTGATAAAAATGACATTGTAAAACAAGAGCGTACAACGTCGAGTGTTCGTCACGGTTGAACCAATAAACGGAGAGTACGAACGATTTATCATCCCGCCAATGTGGTACGAACGTTCATACCTACGCGGTAAGTGCATGTGGACACAAGCGCCACTCCAAGCAATCGTACGTGGTCTGATAGTCCGTTGAGCGAGTCGAGTCATCTAATGCGCGAGGACGGGCGTGCACGATCAAGCTATAGGAAAAGTTTATAAGTACGCGAGGAACGTGTGCGAGGGAGTGCGATAAAGAAAATGTGCTCGAGTGAGCGCGAGCGCCAAGGAGCGTCATGGAAGGGGTGATAGGGGGGCTGAAGGAGGAAGGGAG
The DNA here is from genome assembly GCA_030522965.1 of Tryphoninae sp. A BG-2022a. NCBI lineage: Eukaryota > Metazoa > Arthropoda > Insecta > Hymenoptera > Ichneumonidae > Tryphoninae sp. A BG-2022a. The sequence continues at coordinate 14,988 of JAPYZT010006469.1, read as the reverse complement.
AATAGAGAGTAGCGGTGGGAAGTCGAACGGCGCCAACAGGTTCACTTCGCGTGTGCACACAATGAATCGCGCGCGGGGGCCGCCTTGTCGTCGGCCGACAAAAAGCCGTCGGACTGGTAAAGAGCCGCGAGCAAACTCAACGGGAAAGTGCACGGGAGCGAGAGGGGTGAGCGCGAGAGGGTAAAGAAGATGGTCTTGTCGCATGCACAGCCACCTCGCTACGATCCTTACGGAATGAAAATACCCGTGCACCTCCGCGCGATATACACACGATCGTATCCTCGATGCGATCCGCGAGACACCTTCGAACTCAAAGATGATCCTCGTGGCATTGAAAGAACTCGGCTTTGTAGTTCACGGGTCATTTTTCTTTTTTCTCGAGTTGGTCCTCGAGTTTTACGAAGATAGGTGTTATTATATAGGCTCAACGTGTACATCGATAACATCGGCCACGGATATGGAATATCCGTTGGTTCTATATATATATATATGTAAGTGTGTAAGATAAGCGCATGGTGCACCACAGTGATGTACGAACTATCGATCTTGGATCGCGACCTCTCGCGATCGGCTCACCGGCTCAACGGCATCGACCAATCGCGTCGGGGTTATGACCTTCGTCGGTATTATTACGGCCATAAATCATCCACCGTTGAATTGCATTGTGAGCTCGCGTGATAAGAGCATTACCCGGTCGGCGCGCGGGCGCGAGCGCAGGCGCAGCGCGCATCCACGGATATAATCCCGCGAGTAAGAAAGAGTGAGAGAGGACGAGAGAGTGACAGTGAGGGGGGGATCGGTGGTATCCGCGCTGATATTATATACGCCGTACTAGAGAGCCCTCGAAACGGCGTACATGTACCGGTGAAAGTCGGCGAAACGATATCTCTCTCTCTCTCTCTCTCTCTCTCTCTCTCTCTCTCTTCTTACCGTTGGCACACGAGGAGAGATATAAGCCTTGTTTCCCGCGGGTTTGCCTCCTCGTGAGGATATCTCACGAGGACTCGCCGAAGCAGTTGCCGCGAGATCTCTCGACACCCGATTTCTTCTTTTTTTTTGAATTTTTTTATTGTTAACGTCAATGTGTGTCTATATGTGTGTAGGCGAATGGTTAAAGCTGACCCGATCTACCGTAGGACTCGTGTAAGCGTTGATCCTTTTACTTCTTTCGCGATCTTCTCGCGTCCATCCCGACAAAAGCCCGTGCACTCTCGCGAACCCATTGTTCGACGATAGGCCTGGACTATATCGCTGCCGAGAATCTTATTCGTGTGAAACGTTGCTCGCGGAAACGCGTCGTTAATACGATGATCCATGTGACGGAAACAATATCGAGATCGTTACGACGATAACGATGTATGGATATTGATGACGGTGGTATTATTTCTTTTTGTTTGGTTTTTTATTTCGACCCGAGTGGACAGTTTTATGATGAATGCAGTAGCGTGGCGACGATTCGAGAAATTCCGGAAATAAATTGGAACGCGAGAGGAACGCGCACTTGTGGCTGACTATTGTTAAAAGTCAAAGGTCCCTGGATCGAGTCGTTGTACCTTGAACTTTTACCGATCCGTGGATCTCGGGTTGAGTAAGCTTTCGCTTAAAATCACTCGACATCTTCGCGTCACATTGGAATTCAAGGCTAGTCGAGTTATGCATAATCAGTGATCTTTGACGCTCGTAAAATAGACTTTCTCGATATCGCCCCGCTGAGAGAAAACTAACTCTGTCACCTGTTAGTTAAATTTAGCCCCGTCAACGATCGAATTCTTACTCCGTTGAAATTCCACGCGTTGTTTTTTCATTATTTTTTAAAAATTCAATTCCCCTTTCATTCATTGAATTTTGCCTCGCTCTTAACGTTTCCATGTAAAAATAACGGCGTTTTCCTAAATTTTCGTACGAGCCGCTAAACTCATCGCGTTCATCGCGCGCGCGCGCTTCTTTTTTAGTTTTCTTTTTATTCCACCGCAAAATAATCGTATGGTCGCAATGCGTCGCATTTGCATCGACGAAACGATATTTTTCCTACAAACAATTCTCGCGTGAAACAAAAATGAGCGTCGGTGGACATTCGCGCGCATAATTGATTGCGTTACCGCTTGGGCACCGTCAGGGACCAACACGTTCGGTTAATTTGCGTTCGAGCAAGCGTGTCCCACGTTTTGCGTCTGTTTGTTCGCTTCTTCTCGTTGTTTTTTTTGTTCTCGTTTTATTCTACTTTTTCATCGTTCGTACATTTCGCCCTCTTTTTTTCGTTTTCCCCCATACCGTCTATCTTCGAACTGGATGCGCTCGCAAGCATCGTTGCAGCCGCGTCGCGCTCGCGAGAAATCAAATTAATTTCCCGCCCACCGTCACCCTGTACGCCGGGGCAATCAACGCGATTACCGTAATCGAGGGACAGGCATAAAGCTCGTGTATACATATAAATGCATCGTACCATGGAACAGGAGAGAGAGAGAGAGAGAGAGAGAGAAGCCTCGCCCGTTGGTTTTCCCCTGGACGCTAACGTCGCTCTCGCCCACGCGGGAATCGCGCTCTCCCCTCGATGTGGGACGCAATGGTACGCGCTCGTACATCCAATATACCAAATATCTCCTCTCCCTATATCTCTATACACACATACATACGTATGTATTCTCCTATATAATACAGTTGCACGAGAACATCTGGGGAAATGTTGATTCATTCGCGCGTGAAATATTGATCGATGCAGCTCGGAATCGTTCCGGCATACTGTACAGAAATTCGATAAACGTCTCGTGTAATTCTCCGGCTTATCCGCGCGCGTCCCGATCAACGATAAGATATCCAAACGTCCAACAATAATGAGATTTATATTCACCGGGAATATTATAAATTCCGTGTGAATTCTGCAAGACGTAGAAGCGTATGCAATAACGGTCGTATTTATAAATTACGAAATGACCGGTTGACGATGGGCGAATAGTTCGCTTTATGCAGTTACGGGTCGAAGGATACGATCGTGTGTACGAGAAGTCCGAGGATGCGTCGCGAGTCCTCTATCTGCTCATCGTCGCGACCTCTACAGGACGCGATCTTCATCGTCTTTATGAGAATTCCATCGAGAATAGCTGCCCGATGAACGCCTCTAGGGAGAAAGGGCGAGGTTCGCGCAACGTTGGGATGGCGAGTGTGGCGACGGACCACAACGAAGGGAAACCCTCGTAACGTTTCTCTATGGAAGAAAAGTGGATGAAGAACAGCGGGTTGGTTCGAGCCGTTCCCAGGACGAGAGATACGTCGACGACTCTCGGGACTTGGATGACGTACCCTTCGCCCTTTGTAACGGGAGAAAACGGGTCATCGGACGATCGGATTAGCCGAACCGATTTTGTCGAAACTTATCCTTTTTCGTCCTTGAATTCCGTCGATCCCTTTTTTCCCTTCGACTTGGTTCGTGGTATTGAAAATCGTGAAATACGTATCTCGTACGTTCGTCCCTCGGGCCGCAGAATCGTTTCGAGAGGTCGAGCAGTGTTTGCGGTCGGTTCTGTGATAACTTGAAAATTTGACAAGACTATCGTGAATTCTAATCGATCATATCGATTCGAGATTACGTCATCGACTGTTCACTGGAAGTTTGTAAAGCTTTCAACGATGCGGAATTCAAGATTTTCGATCGAATAAAAATGATATCTGGGATTTCAAAACCGAAGATGATGTCAGAATTAGGGAAATTTCCAAGAGTACACGATCCTGGGAACCAACGCTTATTCCTCGATCGTGCAGCTATGGTTCACGGTGGATTTTCAGGTAATCGCGTCGACTGGCGATTCGCCGTGATAAGAACGATTCGAGAGACTGTTTATAGGAAAGGGAAGAGTTTTGCTTCAACACGCTCGGGTTGGCGCTGCGTTGAAACGCTCCTGAATCGAGTATTATTGTCGCATGTTAAATAACCGGAATTCTGAATAATAAGACAGTTCAATTTTTCAAACAACCGAATGAGAACGAAAGACGACATGGATTATACCGGGACATAGGAAACCGAATAACTCACTGTTTATGGGACATCGAGTCCAATGAAGAAACATTTGGACAGTTGGTATTCGAGACCGACAAAGCATTCCCCTCTTTGAATTTCACGAATTTCACGAACGTTTTTCGAGAAAAGAAGAATGTTTCACAACGTTTTTCATATTTTACACGCGATCGATGTAAAATATCCCACCGGCATCGATTAGGCGTCCATTACACACGAAAAATTTGAATTTATTTTATCTCCACGAAGTGATTTAAATATTGCTTCAGATTTTTCAAAATCGTGAAAATTTTTCTAAAAACTTCGAAACGCGAATTTAACGGTTAAAAATAACGCGCGAGACGTAAACGACGATTAATTTTGTCCGCGGAACACACAAGAGAATAATATTTTGATTTATGTTCGATAAGGAAGAAAATCTTGTTCAAGAAGCGTGAACGAGACCAAGTCACGTTTTATAATAACCACGCGATAAAATTTTCGTCCGAAGCTTTTAATCGATGTTACCGGATGCTTTCACGTGTACTTTGCGGCGAGGATGATAATCCCGACATATTTTGGTCTCATTCGGGGGGGGGGGGGGGGGGGGGGGGGGGGGGGGGGCGGGGGGGGGGGGGGGGGGGGGGGGGGGGGGGGGGGGGATAAAGAGAGAGAGAGAGAGAGAGAGAGATTTCCCCAGTCATCGTATACAAACACTGCGTATTAATCAACCCGTTACACTTTCGTTAATCTCCGAACAAAATTTCATACAAATTATCACGAGGTTCACGTATACGACGTTGAAGCAGAACTCGACGCGCTTCTCGCGTTACAAATGGCGCCCGGTGATATAAGGAATTACAGGACATTAGTAAGGAGTTGTCAGCGCTTCTCGTGGGTTCCAAGTCGTACGAACCTTCTCGTATCATCGCAGCTGCTGTTACTCAGCCGGCGGTCGTTTGAAAATATCGTCAACGATGGTCTCGAGTCACTGACGCATGCGCTCACTCGCGCGCGCGCATGCGTGCCTGCGTGCGTGCCGGGTCCGAAAAATGCAACTGCGCGCAGTCACGAGCCACGCGATATCCGAACGTCCGAATTAAGCGGTTTTAAACGCCCTTTGAAACTCGCCGTCGACGCGCCGTGAAATATATTTTGTCTTTTCTCCCCTCTGGACAGTTGCCCGGTTGTTTCTTTTTCTTTTCTTCTTTATCGGTCGCGTCGACGCGACGATTTTTCAACTTCTCGATATTCGCGAACGATACCGGTAGATGGGGAGGAAGAGTCGGGGGCGAGGGGAGGGAGAGAGAGCGAGAGGGAGAGCGTCACTCTTTCCCCGCGATACGAGCGCGTAATAAAAACGTCGGCTGTAACTTTGCGGATTCCGGCCGCGAGCGTCGTCTCGTAAGCGTATACGTCTCCCGGCGTATCCGGCTACGGGAATAACATACTCGCGTGTTGAATCGCGTCATCTCGATATATCGCTTCGGTATTTCGCATTCGTTGCATTGTCGTGTTCGCGACGCATTTCGCGAAAAGGTTCCACGAAACGAAAGCTATACGGTTATCGCACGTAGCCGCAACGACTCATCTCGATCGCTCGATCATATTCTTCCGTGCGAATGATTCTCACCGACCTGCTCGTTCTCGAGACCGAAAAGACGTTTTTTACGCCAGTAGTTAGTACGACGGCGAAAAGCCAGGTGTCTCTTTTGTACGAAAATTTTAGACTACCGATGTCTCTATCCTTGTTCAGGAAAAATAAGAAAACCCAAACTACTGTACGATTGTCACTCTTCCGATTTCAACAATGACGCATATGTCGATCCATTGGATCGAGATATTTGGTTCGAACACGCGTATGTATATAACGATGCGTTACGAAGAGAAACGGGATTTACGGCTGTTCACTCACCCTCGGTTCAACCCCTCGTTCCATCGTGCATACGCCTATTCGAACGTGATTTTCTACACCCCGTACCTATTACGTTCTTCTACAGCTCGTTCGCCAAATTACGGTCCGACCGTCGATGATTTGGTACGAAACTCTCCTGGTCCCCGCTCGTACAAGATATAGGATGCCCAGTGTGTAACATAACGCTCGCCAGGCTGGCTCGTAAACCGTGTGGCATTGTTGACTCTATCATCTCTCTCTCTCTCTCTCTCTCTCTCTCTATCTATCTATCTATCTATCTACCACTCCCCCCCCCCTTCGTATCTCCTCGGACCCATAGGTTCTATTTTATAGATGAATACACAGCCACGGAGTATCTCCAGTCAACGCTCGATGGACAGAAGCTCTCATCGGCCACCCTCTTCGATGACTCGATCATCCGATAAATCGATATCCCACCCTACCGTCGTACTCGCACCCACCCACCAGAGGCTATAAATTGTTCAATCCAAACTTTCATCCCAAATATCATCGAGGTTTGATCTTCGTCATCTACCATAAAATTGACCACATGTTCGCCGATCCAACCATTGATCTTGTATTTTAGAAACACGTTTCGGGAATTCTCGCGTGACGTATCCAACGACGAGTTTCGAATTACGATGTAAAATTTATACGAAGACGATACCCAAGTGCATCGTGAAATTTTGACGCGTTTTCGCTCCATCGTAACGTTGAATCACGAATTTCCCATTCTAACACGATCTCACGAGCATAAAAAATAGTTTGAAATTATTATTGTTATTAATGCTTTCGCATCAGTGTCGAACAAAGTTGTTAATTACACGGTGTTAATGTCATGAGTATCGCGAAGAAGTTTATCACCGTACGATTATTAATCCCTGTCTCTCTCTCTCTCTCTCTCTCTCTCTCTCTCTCGCTCGCTCTCTATCTTTCTCTCGCCCCCTCTCTCTCTCTCTCGGGAGTCGATTGATAACGTTTCAGGATAATCTTCGACAGGCTCGAGGATGGCCTATCGGTACTATTGGTCGTGGCAACTCGATGTTTCGTCAGAGCATCGGAGAGCGAGATATCCTCTCCCTCTCGTTCACTTTGACGGCTAATTAGACGTTAGCCCCACGTGGGAACAGTAACTATATATCTCGAGATAGATACTGTAAAGCAAAGATATATATATATATAGAAACTGGATAGTATCGGCGTTGCATCAACAAAGCTTCCATAGTGAGAGAGGGCCCCGTAATGCCGGAGGTAACCATTATCGAACCGAACGGTCGGACGGCTACGATCGAATCGCTCGGACCAACTATTCCCAACTGATACACACGCTTTTGCATCATCGCTTGTATATACGTACGTGCATTTATCGATATACCGATGAGTCGGTCAACGATGCGTACCGCACGGCTCGGCACCAACACAGAACTCAAGCTACGATTCTCGACACATACGTGCCCAAGAGGTCTCGAATCGCCATGGCGAACGAGCCAACATAACGGTGATTTGCGCGAAGCGTATCCTGCGGAAACATCGAGTGCTTATCAAACTGCGGCCCGAGAGGAGATTGCGATGTTTATTTCAACCTTTCTTCTTCTTCTTCTTCTTCTTCTTCTTCTTCTTCTTCTTCTTGTTCTTAGTCTTCTTCGCCGACTTTATACTCTTCCTCACTTCGCATCTCGAGCTGATTTTCACCTGCTGCATTATACACCAGATTCCATACACTTAATAGTTTTCTATAAGCTCGACGCTTGGCTGACGCCTCCTTCGCTCTCTTCGACATTGCACCGGCTCCATCGCGCGTCTCTCTAATTCCATCTTTTCCCATCTACGTATCTCGTTGTAGGTGCGGTATATGTTCTACGTTCTCTATGTATAACTACATATATGTGTGCATGTGTGCGTGTATATTCTTTGGCTGGAAATCGCGTATCGCCAATCATCGCGAGTAACCGCAAAGCAAATAGCACTTTTCTCAATTGACGTTATATACACACATATGTTGATGGTAGAGTCCGAGTCGTGAGTACACGCGAAGAAGACTCTCAGCGCGTCTGTCTTTATGTAGGTTTGCGAAAGCTGTTGCTGCATCGTGAAGTACGCCACTTCGCCGTTGGCTCTTTATGGAAATATTCCTCCTCCCTCGTTCCGGAATACATTTAGACGAGATTTCATTCCGGACAATGAAATTTCATCCGATTTTTCATTTCGCAACATATTCTACGAGTTTTTCGATTAGAGAAAAAAGTACAAATGTGAAAATCAAAGTCATAAAAATTTTGATCGATTTATCGTTACGTTTGAACATTCGTATCTACGTTCGATGCATCCCTGCTCTTATTCGCCGTCCCTCGAGCGAACGAGAAAGGCTATAACCGAATCCTGCAAACCGAGTTCACGGACCGTGATCGACGAGGAGTTTCCAGGAATAGAGAACGAACGTTTCAGTCCAGGCCGAGCAACGACTCGCAAACGTATTCAGAACCAAAGTATTTCAACGTCGAGCAAGGAGGACCTGGATACGTGATCGGGATTCTCGATAGTAGCTGAAAGACGTACGGTATGCTCGAATGGACGACACCCGGGTCTTATTCTCTCTCTCTCTCTCTCTCTCTCTCTCTCTCTCTCTCTCTCTCTCTTCCTCTTGCAACGAGCGAACATGAGAGAGAAAAAGAGATAGAGACTTGTAATAGCGTGCGGCGTTTTACTTCCATCGCACATTCACGCGTAAGCACCAATTCAATACGTACCCCGACGAAAATTCACCTGATACGCCGAAGCGTTTGGCTCGAGTTTAATTAATGTAACCGATATGCGTGTGTCCTGAACGAGTTTTTTTTCGAGACTGTATTTACGCCGCGCTTCGCAAGATCATCTCGTACAGTGAACGAGGGAGCGAGTTCGACAGTCTGAATTCTGTATTACCAAACTGTCTTATACACACACACACACACACACACACACACACATACATACATATATATATATATATATATATATATATATATGTGTGTGTTTACATTTAAACTCCATTACGGAGGCGAGCAGCAGCAAAAAAATCTTGCCGACCCTCGTCTCGTGTAAATAAATATTAATTTAATCGTACGAATTCTCGTCCGTGCAAAATAAACAAGCAGATAGGAGTTCGAGAATTTTACGTCGACGTTACATACTCGTGCGAAATCGACCATTTGGATAACAAGATGCGTTTTATACCCGCGATATTTGTCGACGAGTACTATCGCGTTTACCTCGTCAAAGCCGGATCGAGTAACGGATTCGGTCAAAAAACTGTGTAAAAAAACGCTTACGGCCATGGAAACGAATTTTATACGGGACAATGCGTGCGAGACTGATGAGTCGAGCGTACAAACAGACGAGAGATCAAGCAACAAAGGGTATAATCTCGTATGAAGGACCGTACCGGTTAATACCCTGCGCACATTTCCATTTCCATTTCAAGTTTTTTGACCAAAACGAAAAATCAACCATTTAAAACTCGGGAACAGAGACGCAGTCGAATTGTGGGGAGTCCTCTCTGCGTTAGTACACTCGACAGTGAATACTGCTTTCAAAATACGAATTATCCCCTCTCCCACTATCCCTCTCCCTCTCTAACTCCCTTTGTCTCCCTCGATCTCTCGCCACGCGCGCATATTCGCACTGGGCGTGGTTGTTATGTCGACGAGAAAATCATTTTAAAAATCACGATAATATCACGCATACGCTTCGTAAACACGTGAAAAACTCACCGGGTTCGAAAAATATTTCGAACCAATTGCACTTTCCAGCGCTTCGTATCTAAACCTCGGTATATCGGACGGAATATATTAAAGACGAAATTACTACCGTTAAAATTAAAAGTTGCTTTAAATCCTTGGTATGGTATTGATGGACTGTTACAAAGTAACGAGCGAGACTCACTTTTTATTATTCTTATTATTGTCTTTTTCTTTTTTAAATCGCATCGACGTTAAACCAATGGTGCCAGATAAGAATGTACCTAAGTCTTCGAATCGCCGACGTATGCAATTTCGTATTTCGCAAGAGTATAGGTACGAGGAAATTAGTGCGAGACACATACGCGTCGAGTATAAACGGGTGGTGAACCGTTCGTTTTGTGCACCGGTAGACTCGACGATGTGCGTGTGCGTAATTTCTATAACGCCGATGAGCGCAAGGCATGCGAGACACTCCGCGCGATCTCCCTGGCTCGGGACTTCACCGACGGAATTGGCAGTCGAGAATTCTTTCTATATTTTCTGTCTTATTTTTTTTTTTTACTTCTTTCAACCATCGAGGGTTGCTCGTACCGTGCGAACAAGGGGGAAGGGAGAAGGAGAACGACTGGTATACATTAGAAAAAGATTCACCGTGCGTGCCACGGTCATCTCGTCGCGATTCTCTCACGCAAGTGAGCCGGAGTGTTTCTATGGTCGGTCGAAGGCGTAATTTTACCCAAGAACATGCATTTAAGGCATTAGACGGTAATTTGAGGGGAAAAAGTGGCTCTCTCGGTCGCCGCGGCTCTAATCATCCTCCGTATCGTTCCTGAACGATAATGAACCTCCGATCCTACGACGCTTTCCACAAATGAGCTCTGTAATACAAGCTATTCTGGATTTACGTATCGCGACTCGAGGATATGATGTAGCGAGAGGTCAAGGTACTGAATATCTTGAGCTATTCGTATAAAACACCGGATTATTTAATTTCCCCTATATCATGGATATTACAAACTTACTTACTAGTTTTTCGTAATTTCTCGATCGATAACAAAAAAAAACTGGAAAGTTTGCTCTTTACAGGTTTTAGCCGATGGATTGCGACAAATGGAGAATAAGGATGTGATATTTTTGTCATACGAGCAATTTCCAGCTCCCCGATTTCCCGGAAAATTGTTTTTGATCGAAAACAAACATTTCCACTTTTTGATGGATCCGGAGGACCGGAAGTGGGACATGATTTTGGACCTAGGGCATTTTCAGGAGGGAAATTTCTCGTACAACAGCAATATCATATTATTGTTTTCAATTTAGCGTAATTTCACGGACAACGGGGAAAAACGATAAACATCGAGTCAAGGTTAATTATGATTGGAAATATGGAATCAATGGGTCACTACTACGATAGTGAGGAAAAACAGTAATTGGGAAATGTAAGCGTATCCTTGTTGGTAGCGAAACAGCATTTGGAAATAAAAAATCAAGCGACGACGGTAAAGAATAAAGAGGAACGAGGGAAATCGAATGATTTACTTTACCGACGAGTTTCAAAACGTTAACTGGCCAGAGTTGCACACTGATTAAACTACGAGATGGGCAGTACGGCGTGAGAGTCGATAGTATACGAGCGGACGAATGTTTGTCGGAAAACACGGAAGGTTTGTGTGGCGCACGATCTCCTGCAGCAAACTTCCGGCGTTGGTCGGTGAATTGCCTCGTTTGCTTCCGTTACTCACAGCCAAATTGTCCAAACGAAAATGTATCTCCGAATGTTACAGAAAATCAAACAAACGACACCCCGAGAAAAATAATGCTATTTAAATCTTGTCCAATTTCCGCGTCCTCGTTAATTAGCCTCGAGCCAGACATTTTCAAATATCAAAACAAGCTGATAATTGTTTCGAAATTATACAACAACGATTTACGAATCAAACACGTCGATACACAGATGAACACTCGGCTACTTTAAATACTTTCCCTCTATCCTACCCTCTTGCACATATAATTAACCCAAATTTGTCGCTCGAGGATCAGAGCTCGTCAAGAAGCATGTAGAAAAAGAAAGAGAAAGAGAGAGAAAAATTAGGGGAAGATCCCAAGGAGCCAGAAGACGAGATCTCGCTCCGTGAGCTCGGCTGAACAGCCAGACCACCAGCCGGTTAAAGGGTGCTGGAGGTAATTTACATTTTTGAGCTCGCTATGGACCCCTTCACTCGAGTAGAAGCAGCAGCAGCAGCAGCAGCTGGCGTTGCTAGATATCTACACGACGACGGGTATACGTTAATGTATACTGCACACGTTAATGTATATGTATGTGGAGTAACACGAGTATACATATACGCTCTGTCAGTGGGTCGTTCCGGTGGCGAATGTAGTAACCTCGTATGAGTGGGTAGATCTTGGCAAAAGTACCCAGAAACTTGTGTTTCCTATATGTATATATGTATATACCTATATATATCCACCATGTCATGCACATGGGTGGATGGGTGCTCACTTGTACGTAAGGCACTTATACACGATGGCTACTCGGACAAGAAGACCTCAAGGATCCACGGAATTTCAGGATGTTTTTAGTCCTATTACATTTTCCCAATTTCCCCAGCGCAGCCGAATAATCATCTTCCTAGTACTCGATTTTGTTTACATATACGTACTAAGACAAGAATCCAATCCCTCTAGTATGCTGGGTACGAGCTTTAGCGTTGAGGCAGGTTAAGAGACGCACGAGGACGAATGGAAGGATAGGGGAGATTATAGATCGCTCGCTACAGCTGTGACTATTCGTTATGACAGATAGAGGACTGAGGATGGTTCGTTGCGAAGGATTTCTGTATGAAAGGATATCACGTATTTCGGATATATATGGGTATGCATGTTAGAATATAAAGGGCGTCGAACTCGTATTCGAGTGGTAGTTGGAGGGTCGCAATCTTTCATTCCATCCCTCGTTCACGTGCAGCGGATGAAACCAGCTTACTGGGTCATGGAAGTTTAAAGATTTTCAAGCGAATGTATTCTTTAACTTGTACGTTTTTCGTATATTAATACACGTATATCTATGTCGACAGAGAACGCGTCTACGGGCAAATTAAAAAGTGAACAAGATCTTTCAAACGCGTAGAAGATTATTTCAGAAATTTTTCGCGTAAGAGCAGAGATTAGAGAGGAGATCAGCAACGCTCGATAAAAGTTGAAACCGCGAGAGTTGTTTCTGCGACATCTGTGCGGTCAAAGTGTGAACTGTTTTGTACCTACGTTCAGTTGGTTGCAAGTTATCGTAGTATATATAGCGAATGCCGTGGCGATTCAAACGACACATGGCATTATCAGAGATTAGGGGAGAGATCAGCAATGCTCGACAAAAGTTGAAACGACGAGAATTGGTTCTACGTCATCTGAGCGGCTAAAGGGTCAACTATTTTATACCCACGTTAAGTTGGTCGCAAGCTGTCGTAGTCATATATATGGCGAAGAATATATATATATATATATATATATATATATATATATATATATAATCTGGCGGTTCGTACACGCTGCTCAAGTATTTTCGCGATTGATTGTGAGATAGAGCTGGACGGATGATGCAAAGATGACATATGTCTATATTTGAAGTCCGTATGCGTTATACGAATGTCCAGAGATACGAGCGAATTAAATGTAAAGATCTGCATGTATGCTATATTAGAACGTACTTTTCAGTTAATCTGAACGCAAAAAATTGTTATTTCGTACGCATGATTATTTAAATATTATGAGAGATTCACATAGAAAATTTCCTTATAAAGAGCGACTATTAACCTTTACGCTATATCGTTTCGATTAAAAAAATTATGATTTATTTCCACCACAAATCCAGATTCGCTAATGTTCTCAGTGAAAGTCGACAAGTTTATCTATAAAATGGCGTTTGGATCATCTGTTTCGATAATTTGTTGATTTTTTATGAATTTAAAAAAAGGTTAATGTAAATTTTTCATGCGAATATATATATATATATATATATATATATATATGAATCTGACTATATATAGATATGTAAACAATGTTCGAGTGCCTCAACAGATAGTTGTATATCTATATAGGCCGTCGACGTTCCACCGTAGGCCTACCTCAATGTATAGGTGAACGATGGTCAAGTGGCGAATGGGTGGGGACAGTAGAGAAAGAGAGAGACAGAGAGACCGGCTACAGCTACGCTCGAGCGTAGTAGCTAAACGTGGTGGAGATAGCGACTGGGCTCTCTCATTCATGGTATCTGTTCATTCATACGCTTTAACAGTTCGAGGCTAGTGTAATTTGTGCACGAAATAAGCGTGTTAGCCATCGTTATTACGCTACGCCTGAAATATTTAATTCGTATTAGCGTTTTGAAATTCAACGTTCTAACGTTCTATGGGTGGTATTAGGTGTGTATAATACTCGTATTCTAAATGAAGGAAATAACGTTTACTTATTATGTGATTTCGAATTAACGAAGAAAGATTAAAAAAAAGATTTGAATTAAATTTGTTGTTTTAAAATTATAAGTATGCACCTAGCTCTTTTTTAATTGAATTATGACGCGATTAATAGATCGTGTTAATTAAGTTTTACAGTTTTTCGGTTTATTAAGGGACTTGAATTCATTAATTAATTTTTTTGTTTGTGCGCAGTGAGTTGGTGAGACAAGCTGAATCAAGCTGATGATAGTTGAGCCAAAAGCTGGGTCAAGTTGAGCTGAGCTGGGCCAAGCTCATCTAACCTGAGACGCTTTAATAGATGGTAACTTTTAATCCTTTCTCAAGCTCTAAGAGCCAATGTCGATCGCAAATTTTACATACAACACGAAAATCATGGTTTCGTTTTCGATTTTTAAGATTTTATGAACTTTAAATAGGCAAATCGTTATTTTGGATTTTTTGCGTTTTTCTCCTAGAGTTTTTGAGATATCGGCCAAAATGACGGTATATTCTTCATCAGCGACAAATTTTCGATTCCGTAATCCCCCTACAAAGTCTTTTTCGATGTAAAAAATTTTTGATCCTCGGCAGGTGCCAAAAAGCATTAGACCCACCCACTCCCGCCCTGGCCGTAGAGATAGCACAGGTTAGGGCGTTACATTTGGGGTTGCAAAATCCAGAGCAGTCAATCTTATTTATTATATTATTGCACAACTGCAAGGGCAAGAAGTGGGCGGCTCCAACGCTTCTTGTCGCGCTCTGATTGGACCAACTTTGAAAATGTATATATCGTAAGCTATTAAAAATATCCCCAATGTATTTTCAACTTTTGTTTATAATGATCCCATGTACCTTAGAAAATAAAGTCTGTTCCACCTTATGCAATTCATCCCGTATATGACGTCGATAGCTTAAGGC
>JAPYZT010006460.1:0-15763 GCA_030522965.1 Tryphoninae sp. A BG-2022a | reverse complement strand
ATATATATATATATATATATACATAATACTTATGCGAAACTATATATACTCGTGTGCAAAAGACATTTTGACATGCAAAAAAGATCGCAAACTAAGGTCGACAGAAATATTTTTGTACTTTTGAATTATATTTATTACATTTTCGTTTTTTGGAAAATAATTGTTATATTTGCGATTAGTGAGAAATATGACAGGTTATTGTATTCGCGATTAGTTGGAAATATGACACATGTAGAGTACTTGAAAAAAAAAATAAATGGAAATAAAAAATTGAAAAGATATTTTAAAGCGAATTTAAGTTAAAGGGTAGCTGGTAATCATAAGAGCTTCTTGAAATTGCTATTACAGGCGTCGTAATACTCGCGAATAGGTAGAGGCTGAACAGAGTTCGCGAGGTCGGGAGAAACGTGCCATAGTAAAACACTGGTAAAGGGCTCGCGGGTTCCGCGAAAACGAATATAATATTCAGCTCTTTAAACTAAGAGAGAAAGAGAGGTAGAACGAAAGAGAGAGAGGGGGAGGGGGTGGAGAGGGGGGGGGGAAGAGAGGAAGTAAGAGCGAGCCTTTGATCGTTCCTCATCGAGCGCTCTCCCGTATTTTCGCTCTTTCTACTCTCGTTACGTCCATATACCTGATGCTGGGATGAATAAAGATTACGGTAGAAGCTCTTTTCCCGCCCTTTAAACCCACAATCTCCCACCACCCTTCCACGTTCCCAAGAGTCATCAAGCAAATGGGAAATATAACTGTACGATTTTTTATTTTTGCCTGGATCAAAGACAGCACGAATATATACAACGTCGAGTGTATTCGTGAAAGAAAAATCATTCTTTCTTCCATTTTTCACGAATATTTGAAAAAAAAAAAGTCGATATTAACAAAATTCGTATCACATTTTTTATACAGTATTTTTTTTTTTTAATGCGCGATATTATCTCTTTACTCTTTCTCGTATATTCGAGCACGTGACTCTCAAGAAATTGTACAGTGAAATACGTACGAGAGGGGTAGGTATCGACTATAAATTTTTTTTTTTTCGTCGTTGAAACACAATATGCCCCGAGGCTTCTGGCTTTACGGGACAAAAGTGTACTTCCCTTTGAAGGATGCATCTCCGCGGTACGATTGTATATTCGAATATAAGAGCCCATTCCGGTGGCCTTCATTTTTTCGAAATATATATTTTTATCGATATCGGGAGGCGCGGTATTAGAACCATCGTGGGCTTTTATACTCGTCCTTATAAGTCTCTCTCGTATCGTCGTTTATCGATATATATATATATACGTATATAAACGTTGGATACGCTTCGAAATGTTATTACATTTTCCGAGGTTATTTCTTCCTTGCTATATTTCATATTACTATATGTATATAGCTCTGATATCAATGATATCGAAAAAAGAAAAATACGCAAATGTATGAAAGGACGAAGGGAAGTTATCGTTCGCATTTCATTCATAAATTACTTCGACTTTTTCGTATAGTAGACTTATCAACATTTGTATATCCAATTGTCCAATCGTGCTTCTTATCAAAATCCAAGCGACGATCGACGAATCAAAACTGATATCAATACCTCGACAAGTTTCTTATCGACTCCCCCAATTTACGATTGCTTTTGTCGGGAACATTTTTTTCCCAGCGATAAAAATCGTACGTTGGTGCATGGGGATAGAAAAAAAGCCCTGTATATCACACACCCCTAGTCAACGTTGACTGTTTCACCCTTCTCTCTCTCTCACGGTAAACACTACCCCTTGGCAGCAGATTGTTCCTGCATACATCTTTGCTTCGACACACCTACGTTCGACTCAGCTTCCTCGAGTCGCAAGTTTTGAAGAGCGACACCAGAAGCTGCATACACGTGGCACGAAGACCCACGCACCTTTACCCTCTTTGTCGTCCTCGAGGGAGGACGTGAGTGGGATAGGGCATATAAGCTGAATCGTAAATCATTTCGTCGGGAGTCGAGGCTGAGGGAGGGCGAAAAGTGCTGCCGTTGGCTTCTGCTCAACCGACATATATGTGTATGTGCGCAATACATACACACGTATATACATAGACATACATATATGTATATATACACAATCGTGAGAAAAAATCTGCGCACGTGTGCGTGTACTAGGAGAGCGATCCCATTGAAAAAGACGTCGGCACTTGTGGCACGAATCGATATATCCCCCGGTTTACCATGCGATACATACAAATATACAGAAGCAAAAGAAAAAGAAAAAGCTCGTATTCATTTCGCGATTGTCGAGTCAAACCACAAGTCTCGAGACTCGCGGTCGTCGGGGGTGCACGATTCTCACTGTTGCACCCAAACTCTGAATCGCCAATTCGTCGTTCGATACGTCGCTCCATTCTCAATGATTGATACATCTCTCTTACCCCCATTCCCCCCTCTCCCTTCTTCTCTCACACGGGGGTGCCATCTATTATTCCTTGCTGTATACTCTCCCTCCGTTCTTTTTGTACTCGTCGCAGGTAGAATCAAGTTCTCACGGCAGTCATATACTCGTAACAATGCAGAAGAACTATGTACGCTTCTTTCTCGCGAAAAATGCACCGAGGTTCGGTATACTCGCACGTGTATCTCCGTATAAAAGCGAGGAAAGAGAGAAAAAATAACCGGATTGCCGAAATATATATTTCTTTTACTGTCTCTCGCATCGTCTCAACGACATGCGGGATATACACGTTTTTGGGAGACTCGAGGTTCGAGCGCAGATGTTGAAACCTTGCGCGTGCCAGGTGCCACCGTAGGAACCCGGTCAGCCTTAAAATGCTTCCTTCCTTATGTTTGTGTATGTGTGTGTGTGTTTGCGTGTGTGCATGTATGTGTATATATACGACGAGGAGCATACGGGAGTATCGAGAATCGATGCTATTCCTCTCACAGCCTCTCGACATCCACCCGCAGACCGTGTGTCTCTCGGCCCTCGTCCATGTGCGCATGCCCATGTATTTTCCCATCAGATAAACCCGACGAACCGGAGATCCCGTCACGATAAGTCACGCGTTAGCGTTAGATCGCCTTGGCTAGATAAAGCAAAGAAGGTCCTATTCGAAACGAATTTTCGAGATGTTCGTCTCCCGAAGGATTCTCCTTTATGTTCCTCCGTGTACGAGACGACGAACTAACGATATTTCGCGACATATGTGCGTATATCGGAATAGACCATGCGAAGAAACAATAAATATTTTATCAAATTGCGAAAAAATTTTGTGCAAAATTTTTACATCCGTTTCAGCGGATAATTTATCGACGATTCGAGTTTCTTACATCGACGAATGTAAATTTTAGTCGTTAGCTCAAGATGTATAATTGCGTTTTTCCTTTTTATTCATATTGAACGTTCTCGTTTTTGTCTTATGTTTATATTGAATACGTATTCTTATTTCACGATGAATATCGTGTAATAGTCGTAAAATCGTCGACGAAATTCATGAATATTCAATTATTTCACGGGTTGCGATTGTGGGTTATGGGCACATGGGCCATTTACACTAATTCACGACTCGCTCGATCTTCCCTCCTGTCTTTTTCGTCTTTCCAAAGCTCGGTTATCTCGACGTAATATAGATTAGAAAATGGGAGAATAAATAGAGTCGAGGGAGGAGAAGATGACGACTACGACGGAGGCACGAGAGGAAAAGCAGTGCGTGATGTCTTGGCCACAGTTGTGCGATAGCTGTCGCTTTTTCTCTCTCTCTCTTGTTCTCTCTCGTCAGGGGAGAGAGGCAGACGAGTTCCCTTTTTTTTATTGTTACCCCCGTCACGTACGACGGAACTTCCTGTTCGGCACGCTCGCACCGGTTTTCCTTCATTCGTACATATATACACATATATTAATTATATATATATATATATATATATATATACATAAATATACACTCATGCTCTATTTCTATCTTTCTTGCATTCGTACATGTTTCATCTTCGTCACTCACCCTTCGTACGGGCGTCGGAGCTCGCGTGGCAAATCGCCATTGCACACACACACACACACATATATATATATATATATATATATATATATATATATATGACGTACGTAAAGTACGATGCGAGAGAATTGGAAGAGCGGATGTCGGAAAACCGGACTGGCATCAAGAGTGCGGAACGGAACGGCTGTTTAATTATAATTAAATGGTAGGACGCCCGATGAAAATACGAAGGTGATTATTATATATATATATATATATGTTGCTCGCCAGGTATCTCTTCGATGGTTAATGCACGGAGAGTTTTAACGATCGGTAGAGATCTCGACGAATGGACGATCGTCGTTCGCGATCGATAATGAAGAAAATATCCCACCTGGCCGAACGTATAAACCTCGTTTTGCCATGGAGAATCGTATTTCAAAATTATATATATTTACCCGCGTTCTCTCCGTGCCAAAATCAATTATCAATTTATTTCAATCGACAAAACTACATAACGCCGTCTTTCTCTTCGGGAAGAAATTGATTAACTATACCGTCGACGCTTTTACTTCGCGATAATTACGTATCTCGTTAATACGCGACGAATTTAATATTCGTTTATTAATATTTATTATCGAAAAAAAAATTATTCAACTTTCGAACAATTTCCTCGTAATTATTACAGATCGTAAATTGTAATTAAAAAAAATTTATTTCCCGCGTTAAAAGAATCGTTTAGGCTTGCGAAAGTGCCGTAAGAATGTTGTTTTTCCAAGTTTCGACAGCTCGTCGCATTTTCAGTTATCGAAGAGCGAGACGCTCGAGACGATCGAAAGCTTCTCGCATTACGTACGGAATATTTATCGTCTCGCGTAGCGTATCTCGTCGCGACGATGAAAATATATATCGCGGGCTCTAAACTCGCGGAAGTGTGCCAGGGTTTTCGTGGCGCCCCGAGCAAGCAACGATATAGGCGTCGTGTGCTCGGTGAACTTTAACAGGACGAGTCACGGGAGAAAGGGATGAATGCGGAGGGGTTGGAAACTAGGGATGATAGGTTTAAACATAGTTCAACGTGTATCTCTCGTATAACTTTAACGCCCGAATCGTCCACGAATTTACGAGGGATTTTGCACGGTGATCGTCCGTTACGGGAATTTCAGGCTCGGCTTTCTCCGCTCCGTGACGAGAGAAGGACGCATCTACGTCGTAATTCGCTCAAGTAACAAGCGGATATCAATCCGAGGATAAGCCGCGAACAAAAAGTACGCGCGCGCACAAACCGCGTTACGTACATATCGATCGTCGATCACGATCCATCAAGTCCCGCGAGCCGTTAGCCACGCGAGGAAAAAAAATGAAAATCTCGCGACGAACGTCCGCCACTGTTTAATCGCTAAACGATCGCTGAATAATTTATATTTTCCATTAACGCACTGGGTCGGTAATTCGCGGAGTGGAGAAACGAAAATATGCAAAATCTACCGTTAAAACATTCCCCGACGCATTCCGGACAGCCGAAACCGGTCACAAACGAAATTGCGAGATAACGATCGAATATTCGGGCCGTACGTCGAACGAGCGATTTCTCTTAATTGCTTAATGTATTAATTGTGTAATTTCTGACCTATGGGGCGTTTCGATAAGATTACACGCGAAGACAAAGATATTTAATTTCCGTTCGTTCGATCTTACGAACGAATTCAACGATTTTCCGATTAATTTTGTTGTTCTCGTTCGATTAAATTCTCCGATCGATATCGAATTTGTCCGATCGGCAATCGTAAAATCGTCGCGAAGTTACAAACGCGATTCGATCTTCGTACGTACCAACAACCAATGAAATCTATACGTAACCATCGTTAATGTCCAACGGACGAATTTCAAGCGATCCGATCGTATTAACGTTAAACGATCTGTAAATAATTAACATTCTCCCACCGAGCAATCGTAAATTCGTGCGGTACACATGAAAATCGCTCGGGGCCGTAATTGAAAAGGCCATTAAATTATATTTGAGAAGCATTTCGAAAACTAAATAATTTACGTCTCCCGGCGGAACGTTTAACGCGTTGATTTTTTTTATTTTCGTCGTTACTGCGTTTCTTTTTCCTGATGTTTTTTATTCTTCTTTTTCACATATCGCGCGGAGCTTTTGCGCGTACGCGATACGCGTATCGGGACTTGCAAGAATCATATCCAAGAGTTTCTCGCGTATGCTAACGAGCCACAGTGAAAGTTCTTCTCTCTGTCTCTCCGTGCGTTCGTGAGATCGCGCCAACGTGCGGAATATTACTTACGAGAGAAGCGCGCGCGTGCGCCCGCGTCTCGCGTTAACGAATAAATGCGCGTAATTATAAAAAAAAGGAAAAAGCGACGTAATGAAACATGCGTAAAGTTTACTTAACATTTATCTATATATGTATAGTTTCGATGTATAAAAACTTACTCTTAAAATCGATCGAACTGGTGCCATATCCATTAAAATCGTTGTCGTTGTTTTGTTTTTGTGTTTGAATTTTTTTATTTTTTTTTTTAATTTTTCTCGCCGCCTCACTTTATTCCCCACTGTTCACTGTCACACCGCGTTTTTATCACACCGTTCGTACACGCGCTCGAGCGCTTATACTTTTTTTTCGACCCGCTTAAAAACGAACCAAGCGGAAAACCCACCCCAACCCCCCTCCGGGCGAATCAACAACGGGTGCAAAATATTTCCGTTCCCGAAATATTTTCGAAACGTACGTTCGCGCGTGATTCGTCGTTCACGCGAGACTTGTCGCATAAAATCATCGTCGGCCGTCACGACGAATCTTCGAAAGATTTTCACTGGACATTTGAACGAGAAGGTTCCCGCTCGAAGATTCACGAGCGATTTTTTTCTTTTCCTCGTCAATGCGATCCTCGATATTGCATCGCGAGTCAAATTGAAAAAAGGAACCAAACCACACTTCGATCGCGAACGCACGTGACGTCGTTATGAAAATTTTGTTTTTTTTCTTTCTTGTCGCACGGGAGGAGATTTAAAAATTTGTTGATAACGCGAGGATATCGATTGAATCGATACGATTCTCGATCGAACCGTTCGAAAAATTTTTTTTTAAGGAGAATTTAAAAGTAGTTTTTTTTTCGTTATTCGTAATAACGCTCCCGCGAGTCGACGGTGTTTCGTAAGAAAAAAAAACTACCCCTAACGACACAGAGCGTTGAGTCGCGCGCGGCTCATGTCGGCCAACTGATTCGTGCTTGAAAACGTTGGGAATCCCTCGGCTGCTGTTGGGCGCCGGGCTGGAGGCGCTGCTGCTCGTGGTGCCAGTAGTAGAGGACGAGAGAGGTGGTAGTTGATGGTGGTGGTAGTGGCGATATGGCGGTAGCATTGGAGAAGGCTACGGGCGGTGATACTATAGAGAAATACGACGGTGGGAGAATGGGACGGGAGTGAAAGAGGGAGCGAGAGAGCGAGGGAGATGCGAGAAAGCATACGAGAGTAACGGCGATGCTGTACTCTACAACGTGGACCAAAATGTGAAGGAGGCAATACTATAGATTCGAGAACCCAAGTTCGAACGGTGGGACGAGTTACAGATGCTGCGTCAGAATACTTACATACATATATATATATATATTAATTAATATATATTATAATAATAATATAATTAATACTTATATATATATTATTATATTATATATAATATTAGTGTATATATTATTTTATGATATCATATTATATCACATTATATTATAATATATCACATTATATTATATTATATCATATTATATCATACTATATTATATTATATTATATCATACTATATTATATCATACTATATTTTATATTATATTATATTATATTATATTATATTATATTATATTATATTATTTTATATTATATTATATTATATTATATTATTTTATATTATATTATATTATTTTATATTATTTTATATTATATTATTATATTATATGATATACTATTTTTTTTATATTATATATAAGTATATATATGCGTAAATATCGAGTGCGTTTCGCCGATGATACCGCAGTCTTACCCGTGTGCTTTTGCTATGTGCGAAAGAGAGCTTCCCCCCTCCCCTTCACGGTTCTACCTTCTTCCACGTCTCGTACGAGAGAATCGGCACGGTCTCTTCGTACTGTGTGGGGGCTGCTCGGGCATCGTGCTAGCTCCTACATGAGAGTCCCGTTCGAGCGGCTCGTCGAGACGGAGCGCCCAAGCAGCGTAGGAGGGCGGTTCTCTTGAATATTTGAGATCTTGAGTGGCTCTACTCCATATCGTGGCTTCGAATCCGAACCCCCTCTCCCACGCGAGATATAGATAGAGATAGAACACTGTACGAGAGGGGGGGTGAAGGGGTTGAGTTATGCAGAGCGGGATAGTATTTTGAGAGAAATTCTCGTCTGTGTGGACATAGTAACCTCGTGTGTACATAGGATTCGTATGTTTATATATGTATGTATATATACGTGTGTGTATATACGCATAACAGAGGACGAGCATTTAACCCCTTTTAACCCCTTAACATTTTCACGGGAAATGGGAGCGAAGGAAAAGTCGAAGTGAATTTAAACAATTTTTTATCAATCGGACGTGCGATCATTAAATATCAATCATTTATATCGAAAAACAGCTTTATAAAAAAATATTTATTTTCGTACAATCGAACAAAACCCTCCATTCGAACGATTCTCGTATCGACTCGTGTGACACCTCGATGAGAGAATATATTTTTCGTAAAATCATCGAAAATAAAACGATGTTGCTTCCCAAGGTGTTTGAAATCTCTGCATAATTGAACGACCGCTAAAAGTATCGCCGTTCGAACGGGAAGATACTCTTAAATAATCTTGATGATCGACGCTCCTTGTTTTTCAATTTTCGCATGAAACGATAATGCGATACACTCAACGGTGAGTGCGATGAAAATTTAAGCTACTAAGTACCTCGATAATTCATTGGCGCGGATAACTATTCAGCCCACTAGAAGATCGATAATCAGACCATCCTCTCAACGCGACGTTGAATTATTTGGGGGGGTTATTATTTTTACGTCTCGTCGCGCGTCATACTTCGGGATTAATTTCGAAGACCTATTTTTAGGACAAAGCCAGAAACAATACAAACCTTTCGAGTATTACAGTGGTGAAGGAGAAAAAATCGATTCTTCCTTCGGTGAAAGGTGGCGAGATTGAAAGAGAACTAAAAAGCCAACGATACGCCCGAGAAGGGTGAAAAGGGATTGGAGGGGGTTGGAAATAACAGAGTGAAAAGTAGACCGAGAGATTGCGAACAGCGGAGAGAGGGTAGTTTTCCAAAAGGGGGTGGAACGCTCTCGTTATATGTATTAGGGTGTTTTTTTTCGGTCGAAGGGGGTCCAGACGATATCGGAGACTGCGCTGTGGGGATGGCTTGTATATACTTATAGATACGTACGATATACCTACGATCTATGCTTGCACGTACGTAACACATACACAGGCCTACGTAGAGATCCGATGCGTGGTGTGTTCTGGTGCACGACCTCGTTTATTTGGTCGGCGTGCATAAATTTGTTGTTTTTTTTTCTCTCAAACCAAATAAATATACGCGAGCCATTTATTTACAATGGGCCTGGAGGAGGGTGAACGGGGGTGTTTTCTCTTCTACGTGTATATGTATGTGTGTGTGTGTGTGAGAGAGTGAAAGAGAGAGAGAGAGGTAGAGAATCGAGTCAGAGTCAACCACCTATCGCCACGGGTATTTTAGCATTCGCCCATCCGCACCCCTCTCACCTATATAACAACGGAAAAGGGCCGGATCTGTATAAATACTCTTATACACAATACCTTCCACATATACATATATATAACCCATGCTAGTCGAATATAAAATAAAGCATCTACCAGTTCCAAAATACTCGTTGCATACGTAGTCGCGTAAATGTATGCCTTTCTCGCGGTACTTGTCACAACGCCACTTTCATCCCCCTCCGTTCCCCGTACCGTTGAACGTTGCATACATCGAAGTACGAATAAATATTGACCGTCGAGCGAGCACCGCAAACAAATCCATTAATAACAGGAATTTAACCGAATAGCGAAGAGAGCACGGAGAGGATGGAGTCGGAAAGAGGAGCGAGAGGGAAAGAAGAGGCATGAAAAGTGTTCAGTTTGTTGAATTGGGAGGGAGAGGAGGGATTGAGGTCGAACTAAATTCGGGTTTCGCGACCATTCTCGTTCCTGTGCATATCGAGAGTGTCCAGTGTGTACATATATATGTATCTATACAACGTTATACCGGTGAGTTCGAAAGCGCTGGGCCGAAAATCGACGTCGCCGCCGCGACGCCACCCCCTACCTCATGCGCGCTTCCGAGCTACCAGTCCTCCCTCCCCCCTCCCCCTCGCTAACTCTCGCTTGGTCATTCGCTCTCTGGCCACGAGGGGGTGCAATGTTCGGTGTCAATTTATGTCCACGAGTGGATTTAGCTAGAATAATTTAATATCCTTCATTTCCACGCTTTCGATGGCTATACATATATCTATGGGTTTTCGTGTATATTATGTTTATGTGTATATGAGTTATGTGTGTCTGGTCGGAGGATTGTGCGGCAACGGAGCGTGATGCTGGCTGCATGGAAATTGGGGAAATGGTCAGAATACGCGTGTATGGCCTATTATATATATATATATATATATATATATATATATATAAATATATATATAATGTATCCGTTATGGAAGGACTCTGACAAATATAGAATTGTGCCGTTGCGTGAGAGCGGTGTCGGGACGCAATTAGCAAAACTGTAATCAAATATACCAGCTCTCTTCGCTTAATATCGCCCAGTTGAATTCATGCCGCGTCTCTCTCGTTAACCCCGCGAGCGTGGCCGTAGCGATTCGCGCGCTACCGCGCCCGATCTACCGTACGGTAGCCACTTTCCGAAGGCAAACAAAATGCTCGGCGCGGGAGAGAGTGCGAGAGAACGAGAGAGAGAGAGAGAGAGCTTCGATGCGAGAAATGACGCGAGCGAATCTCGCGATTCGTACTAATGCGCTTTCGCGATTTTCCATCCCTCCTCCCTCCTTCTCTGCTCGATTCATGGATGACAGAGAGAGAGAGAGAGAGAGAGAGAGGGAGAGAGAGAGAGAGAGGTCAACGATTACGTGCTACGAGAACGCTATCCTCGATTGTCCAAACATCGCGACAGAACAAACAGGCGCGCGCCCGACGAGAGTTATGACGCGCGCGTACATAACGACTGGGTTACAATTAGGTTTTTATCAATCGTTTGATTTTATTTTTTCGCCTCGTCTCTCAATTTATCGTTATTTTATCATTTCCCGTCGCACTGTTTGTATTTGTAGATTTTCCCGAGCGAGCTGAGTACATTGTCGTTATACGCGCGACAATATATTTTGTATATTTGTCGGGCTTTGTTTGAATCGTTAATAATATTTTTTTGTTGTTGACCCGAGGATAATACGACGGCGATTGAAAACAAAGATAAAATCATATTTATTGAAATGATACAGTTTATTCTTGGATTATCGATAATTATAAACATATATAGTCTTCCTTTTTCCGACACGAATTGATTTTTCGTAAAGACGCGATAACCTCTCGAGAAAATGTTATCAAATTCTTCAATAAAATCGTTAATCTTATCAGTAAACGATTTAAAAGAAATAAAGGCGAATTCGTTGAAATGGAATGTACGTATCTCAAATTTTTGGCGCAATGTCACAGTGTCATTAAACGAATTCAAAGTACATCTGATAAAAATGTCCAATCATATTTTTCAATTTCAAACGATGACTGGTCCGATTTAAAATGATATAATATCGTCGTTTCTCATATTACCCATATACGTATGTATATATATATATATATATATATATATATATATATGCGTGTATATCTAACAAAATCGGATTCTTTCACCGGTAACTTCGCTCGTGCGCAGCTTTTCGATAGAAATATAATAAGTTACGTGCGACCGCGTTTTCTCGTTTCTCGCGCGCGCTCACGCTGTGCTTAAACGAAACGAAGAAAACTACGTGAGTCATGCGCTCACGTGCCGAACGGACGTTTAACTCGTTGAACCTATTAATTCTCGATGGATTTGATATCGATCGATAGCAAATCGATCGTATATTCGCTCTCTACATATATATATATATATATATATATATTTAATATATATGAAAGCTTGCAGTCTTCGTGCGCTAACCGGGATGTATAACCGTTCCCCCGGGAGAAACGAGTAATACGAGAAGGCTCGCGGAGCAGTGGCAGAAGCGAGCGGTAGCTCGTCGATTTAGCAGCGATCCACAGAACAAATAACGCTCAAACTTATATATATATATATATATATATATATATATATATATATATTCTATTTCACATAATGCTATATCGACGTTATACCCATAACGTTTCGTCCCTCCCACCCTCGCGTTGCCCGCGGAGTTATATCGGGCGAGAGCTTTACAGGCAACTTTAATGACTCTCCGTGAAACCGGTACGATATATAGTTCGCGCAATTGACAGGAGAAATTACATGTACGAGAGTTCTTTCCATTCTCCCCGACATTTCTCCCTTCACCGATCCAAATATTCTCGATGTACCTACCTATACATCGTACGTATACGCATAACGGAGAAGTGCAACTTTTTACATTTTTATTTTCGCGCTCGCGGGTGTGAGCTTAATTTTGCATGCGCACAACGCGGATCACGAACTGAGGGCTTCGAGCGAAATATATATATAAGTATATGTACCTACAAAACATATATATATATATATATATATATATATATATATATATATATCAACCCTGGAGATTACTAGCGGCGCGAGCCGTTAACTGCCCAGTAATGAACGAGCTTCAGGGATCGTATATTATTATGTTTATTATTATTATTATTATTATTATTATTATTACTATTATTATTATTATTATATGTACTACTGTTGCGTGAGTACATAATGTACAGTAAACCGAGGATAACAGCGTTAATGAGCGATTCACATTGTATGAATTAATGTCCGGGGTTTTACCGGCGTGTCAGATACGTATTTTATTATTTAATCTCTCATTCTCTCGCTCACTCTCCTTGCGTCTCCCTCTCACTCCCTCACTCTCGGGACTCGGTGAAAAAGAGTTATGCGAGGTACTTAAGCCTTGTACTTCGTACAAACAGAATCGTCACGCGAGAATACGGTGGAGAAGCTTTTTCGAGCGGTTTTTACGTCGCGAACAAAAAATAAACTTATTCTTCATCGTTCTTGACGATTTTAACACGTATAATCTAACGATACGAGAAAACAAAATACACGTCGCGATTATCGTCGAGCAATTAGAAAAAAAATGATAACAAACCCGGGGGTTGAAGATATTTTATAAAGTGTAGGACGTCATGCCTGAATTTTTGGCTCGTCCAACGCCCGCAGCTGTTCTCCGAGACGAGGGTCAGACTCGTTCGGATTTAGATAAAGTAACATAAAAAAAAGAAGGAGATAAAGATAATACGCCGAGGATGACGTCGTCGGGGGGGGGGGGGGTGAGGGTCCTGCGCATGTAAGTTTCTTGTATGTGTTTTCTTTTTCTTTTTTTTTCTGCTCGTTCTTTCGTTTCATTCTTTTTCTTCGTTTTTTTTTCTATCCTGCCCATTTCATCCACGTAAAATTTACCCTGGAGATTGGGAAAAACAGAAATTTATATTTACTTCGAAGAAGGAGAGGACCCGGAGGAGATTGAGTCCTCGTTCTACGCGCCGAGGCGAGACGAGAACCATTCGATAATATTTGTAGAGTCTGTCCTCCGTAATACCTCTGCCACTATCTCTTCTTACCTATAGATATAAATATATATATATGAACGTGCGTATATTTCGTGGTTAAAAATCCGCGATGCTATCGACTGTTTGGATCTCTCTCTCTCTTCTCGTAGCTTTCAATTCCCATCGAGGGATATCTCCGAAGAGCGGAGCAAGAGGTGTATTACATCCTGGATAAACACGACTATTTTCATCTCATTATCGACGCGAATCGTTTTCAGGAAAAAAAAAATAGTGAGCTATAATTTTGAGGCAAGATTATTGTGAGAGTAAATAAAAATCATAATGTTTTGAAATTATTAAGAATTGAATGTTTATACATTTTGTCGGATTTTTATTTGATGTTATTTTATTGTAAAAATTTGTATTCCAATTTGATTTCTGATCGGTCGCAGGGTGAACACAGTTCAGCGATTTCTTGACGATGCTACCGCATTTTTCTCTACCGCTCTTTCACGGTAATTTCTTCTGTAAATAACGCGTTCTGCATAATTTTACGGTTAAGCAGCCGTAGAGATAACGAACGACGAGAGAGTGAGCCACATGGTGATGTATCGAGGGGTGAGAGATGGAGAAATGAGAAATAAATGGGAGGGACAAAGAGACGGAGAGAGAAACTGTCGAACGAGGGTGCGAAAGGGAGAAGGGTAGTTTACTGGTTTTTTTAAGCAAGCCGCCCAGGGATGACCGAGAGAGAACTGGCTCTTGTTCCCTCTCTCATCGTCTAAAATATTCTCGCGTGTATATTCTCTCTGTTTCTCTCTCACTCGTTCTCTACGAAGCGTACGTTTCGACGTATCCACCCCTCCTAACCTCCTGTCCTGGCCGCCGACGAGCTGCACGAAGCAGCAGGGGGTTGCTCCGAGCTTGGTCATGCGATCCAGCCCTCGGTCTCTCTCGAATACTTACGACCCGTGGAACCATTCGGGTTCCTACGAGTTTCGTGACCGGGCTCGGTCTCTCGCCTCTTCAAGAAGACCGATGCGCCTTGATAATCTTGACTTGCTTCATCTTGATCCATCATATTATGATCTTAAAATCTACTTCTCCGCCCCATCATCCACGTACCCGAATCTTCCACCAGTCATTCCAGGATTATTAAGGGAAAAAGGGAGGGAGCGAAAGATCCCATCCTGTTTCACCTGCCGTCCACAATTATTTTCTACTTCTCTATTATACAAAATATACCTACAGCCTTCGCCTACGTAGATTTTATCCGAAAAAAGTTCTCACGAGCAGCTGGCGCTAAAGATCATCAGAATGTTCGGAAAAAATCTCTGTAAACTTTATTGATATATTTACTTTTTATTTGGACATGTTCGGAATTAGCTACCACAAAACAGGGTTACATTGACATTACAGGTAAACTTATTACAGTTTAAATACGTTTAGTAGTGACAAATCGAAAAACGGAATATTCATGTAAATGGCAAGATATCGACATTGTAATTGTGATATTCGCGTTCTGCGGGAAATTTACGATTCGGTAAGCCCCCAACAAAGTCTTCTTGGACGAAAAAAAATTTTAACCCTCGGCAGGTGCCGAAGGTTGACATGCCTAATTTTTTTTCAAGACTGGGGGATCTGGAGGGGGTAAAAAATTGTTTTCTTCCAAAAAGACTTTGCAGCCTCATTTCGGAAATGGAAATTTCCTGCGCAATACGAATATCATGAAACAAAAACACTCTAGAGCCAAAAAAAATTTAGCCCCGTCGCCTAGGTGTTTTTTTTTATAGGTACGTCTTGAAAATCGCCATTTTCGAATTGTTGTCAGAGCCACAAATATTGAGCTATACAGACGATCCTTGACTCGTTATTGAGTCCTCGATGACTTCTTCAAAAAGTTACTCGTGTAATTTTCTGTTAGATGAACAAGAACGGAGATACAGCTTCGGGAAAAGTCGATTTTTAGAGGTTTCGCAATACCTACCAAAATTGGCCATATTGCATTCTCGTGAATTTTAATCGTTTCTCAAGCTTTTGCAGC
>JAPYZT010006459.1:0-13221 GCA_030522965.1 Tryphoninae sp. A BG-2022a | reverse complement strand
ATTCGTCGAACAACAATGTGCCACCGTGCCAAATTTCCCATCAACAATAATGTACGTCTCGAGGTCGACAGTTTGGACGACAAGCCCATCAATATACAACAAAATCTTCTACCGAAAACTAAAAAAGTTTTCCAAGAAGAAACTAGCCAAATATCGTTGATGAAAAATATAGTTCCAGGGATGAGAAACAAAAATATCCCAGGAACCCTAGATTCCCAACAAAATACGTTACGAAATTTTATTTCCAATGATACTTACTCGTTGAGTAGGAAAATCTTCAAGAGCGATCATCCACGTTCCCTATCACTATTTTATGGCTACAAAGAAAAATTGTCAAAAAGTTTGAACAAGAACGACAACATTAATCCACGTTACAGACGATCAACAAAAAGAAAGGATAATCAAAGTGTCGAAATGAATAATTCGCATTACGACAGAAAGAAGAAACAATTTTTACCAGGGAGTCACAAAACCATCGACGAAAACTGCAAAGGATTGTGTTCATCCAATGAAATTGAGATCCCAATGGCAAATGTGCCAAGCTGGAATGAGAATTCTCAACGATATGGAAAACCATTGACTAAAATTGAAAAAGGAAATGCAACTCTTGTGCCATTTTTTGAGGACTATCCAATAACTGAAATGCTAGACAACAAGCTGAACGAGCGAACACTATCGTCAATTTTCCATCCATTGGAGAAAAAATTGCACCGAAAGTCCAAGGAAAGAGCAAATGTTAAATCAAAACTTGGCGAATTATCTGACAAGCCATCGAGAAAAAGGTTGAACCGTGATAAACTCGTATTGAGATTGGAGAAAAGAGCGACGAGTCTGGAAGTTGGAAGCGATATAAACCTTGCGACCCGGATGAAAAATCAAACTATCCGATTAAATGATAATCAACAAAATAACACTATCAGCAATTGGATAGCCGGAATTAAAAACGGAAATCTCGGATCGGAAATTTCATTGGAAAACAAGCAAATCAAGTTCTTGAATTCGTCCACTGTTAAAACGCCTAATACCATTGACTCAAAAATTAAGATAGAGCAACGATCTAATTACACAGCATGGAATTTAACCGCATTTCCGCTTGTAAACAAATATTTCAATAATTTAGTATCTTCAGTTTTCGGACCGCTTTTTTCTGTCGAGTCGAGGAATAAAAATCAATCGACGCCAGTTTGGAACAAAAACCGACGTGAGAACGTTTCAGCGATGAATACTTGGCCGATTATTGACAAGAATATCTCAGTGATTACCGTGAACAATTTACCTTACAATTCTACGGAAAGATATTTTTCAAATGGGAAAAATTCGTCGATATTCTTCGTTGCGAATGCCAGCGATAGTTTGAATTCGGACTCAACTAAAAATAACAAAACTGTGTCTAGGCAATTACTTATATCGAATAGCACCCAAAATTCTTCTAAACTTTCCACGAACGATACTTCTGGAACATCAGTTGAGAGCGACGACAAAGCCCTGGAAAAACAGGACAAACGAATTGCTGCAAAGATATTTAAACAATTCAATCGCAATATCGATTTAGAAAACACTACAGAAACACAAAATCAACCGAGAAATTTTAACAGCGAGATCACGATGGAAAATATAAAGCCGAGTGTTAAATATACAAATCAAAATGTTGAATACAAAGTAAATGTGGAAAACAGGAACGCAAATTGTCTCGACGAAGTAACGAAAGATTTATCAAAAATTGTAAAATCTGAATTATATTCAGAAAATAGGACGCTAAATTTTAGCATTGTAGATCCGAATTGTAATTCATCCGATAACGATTCGGCGCATCACTTACCGATCAACGTTGAAATAATCTTAGAAACTTCGACTTACCCAACGCTGAGACAGCAATCGAGAAACGACACCGTGGATGAAATTCTCAAGTCGAAAAATCGAATTAATCACGAGCGTAATAACGATGGAAAGAATCGTGAAGCGAAAAAAGTTTTGAACGATTCGAGGACGTTGAATGTTGGGAAGAAAGGACGTGGAAGAACTCGTATACGTATCGAAGGAAAATATCCAGTTGGGTTGAATTCTCCAAGTCAGGATGGCAAGAGTTCCTGGAGAACGAATAATGGATTTTCTACAACGAATTTTACGCGGTCACCGATTTTTGACGATTTCTCTAACGACGTTAGACAAAGTGGCAAATCTAACTTCGTTCCAATAGCCGAACATTTCTTCAATTCATCTTACTCGACTGTCTCTTCAATTTCTATTTCTCTACCATCATCCACAGTTTTGCAGCAATTGAATTTTTCGAGTTTTCCCAATCTGTGGGAAAAACCTCTGGATCTTGATCGGTCAATGTTTTTCAAGTCCTTGAATGAAGAGTCAAAAATGAATGTGACAACGTTTGCTTCATCGTTGGATTTATTAAGGAACTTGAGCAATTCTGATGAGCGATTAAAACCAAATGAGATTTCTAAAATTGAATCGAGAAATGAATTATCGAAAGTATCGGACGATGCTCCGAATCTTTTCAAGTTTATTGGAAAGTATAATGAAACTGTAATCGAGAATCCAGCCAAAATCGAGATTGGAGCAAACGAGACGGGAAAACAACTTGAGGATCGGATCATAAATGTGACCGAAATTTCTGATGCTTCTTCAAAATTAAACAATTCCCAAGGACAGGAAGAATTCGACATCAACATTGTTAATAATACTATGATGAATGATAGAGAGTCAACGACTTTGGGGTACGACCAATCAAGGTCGACCAAAATTGTTATCACTCCGGAAGTGGAACTATTATCACAGAAGAAAATGAAATTTAATGAGAAATCAAACCCAATATTGGCACAAGGACCCAATCATACTTTCAATTCTTTTCTTTATAATGATGACTCGATTAAAGAAAGGAACGAATCTTCGAAAGAGGGATCGGTCCAAAGATTAGACCCAGCAAGATTTGAAACTACACCTGACCTTCCACCGGAGGAAGAAAAGAAGATCGTTAGAAAGCGAAAAGTAGACGCAGTTTCTTTGAGTCGTTCGACTCGGGACACGAGGAAGATAATTGATTACAAAGATCGGTTGAAAACTCCATTGGCCTCTCAAAACGATAAGGAAGGAATGAACGCAGCAAAAGATACTAAGGAGGTAGTCATCAGCGAAGAAGAACTAATTATTTAGAAAGTATTTGACATAATTTCGTTTACTCAATGTGTATTGATTAATTCTTATGGATTAATCTGACAATAGTAATTAGATGTTTAATTTTCATCAGGGTTCTACTTCTTAGTCGTCTATTCAAAATATAAACTTCTTGTGACTCTGATGAAAATTTGTTAACGGTATTAGAAAAAGGCGTGTGTGTGTTAAACAGAGATTAGATAGAAACAGAGATTTTTCATATCCGAAGGTTTTTGTTTGTTTGTTCACAAACGTCAGTAAAATTCGATGCTTTTTAATATTTTTAATGAGTTACAACTAAGCATGTGACTGAATCGCATGATTCATTGTACTTATTTTACATTTTAGCTCGACAGGACATGTCCTTGGAATTCTTTAGTTATTGAGAATATTATTGTTTCAGAATAACGTAGGAAGAACTTGGAGATCTAAGGGCTCAAGATTTATAGTTGATCTTGGTAATTCAGCAGTGCACGATATTTCAGACGAGAATAACGAAGACTATGAACGATCAACAATGATTTCTTCATCGTTACACGATATTCACAAAAATCAACACCTTCGTTTTTCAACAATGAAATCTACAAATAATCATTTTGATAATCGCCAAGAATTTTCTTATTTTTCTGACAATTTGACAAACTTCAACAACGACTCGATTCTCGCATTCGTCGAAAGTCTCGAAAATTTTCTATTCGACGATAGTGTGACTAGAGTTTCCAAACGCAAGCAATTGGCTTCAAAGAATCAAAATTTTGTGGCAAAGACGATGAATACGGAGAAGACCGAAACACGATCCACGATTTTTAAGAAGAAAAAAATTAGTGTTTGAAATATAAAAGATTGGAAAAAGTAAAAAAAGTTACAATATCTGGTAAAAAAGTTCGGTTTATAAATATAGATTGGAAACATGTCTCGAGTATTTCATCGTACAATAAGGCTTTTTCCTTCATTTTGGCTTTTTAAAAAAAAATTACGTTTGTTTTTACAACTGAGACTCAGTTTTGAAAACGACAATTTTTTATCGTTTTTTTGTTCTTTTGCAAGTAGACCGCTTTGCAGTAAAATTTTTTGAACAAATTTCTTTTACCATACTTATAAAGGGGGAAGTCTAAGCTTCAAGTTCATTTTTTAGAAATTGTCTACGATTTTATTTTTTCAATGATATGTCGTTTTTTGAGAAAAAATAGACAATTTGAATATTTCTGCATAGGACGAAAACAATGAGGTTTACAACAAAACCTCAAGATGACAAACAGTTATTTACTTCTTGCTGAGTTCAGGAGAATTTTGTCAGATTTTTTTTTTCAAAATTGTTTTTCCACCTATTTCCGGTCAGCTCGATTGACATGAATACCTTCGACGATGGAGTTTCTTCGATGTAAGTAAAAAATTTAATTCTATTGTTTTCATGGCATTCACGTCAATCGAACTGATCGGAAATGGGTGAAAAAAAAATTTCGAAAAAAAATCTGAAAAAATTCTCCTGAACTCAGCAAGAAGTAATCCAACTTTTTGCCAGCTTGCGGTTTTGTTATAGACCTCATTGTTTTCGTCCTATGGAACAATTTCCAAATGTCTATCTTTTCTCAAAAAAACATCTTTGAAAAAAAAAATAGTAGACAATTTTCTAAAAAATGAACTTGAAGCTTAATCTTCCCTCTTTATGAGAATGATGAAAGAAATTTGTTAAAAAATTTTTTACTACAAAGTGGTAAACTTGCAAAAGAACAAAAAACGACCAACGATTGTCGTTTTCAAAACTAGGTGCCAATCAGAAAAAAAATCGTAAATTTAAAAAACAAATGCCAAAATGAAGGGAAATGCCTGCTCTTTAAAATGACGTTGGTTAAATTGGCCTAGGTCAACTACCGGCCAAATGGCATAAAAAAACATTCCAGCACTGTTTTCAACTTTTGTCCGGAAACTTTCCGTCGATAGTGTATATGTAAGTGAATTAAAGAGACAAATTTTATATAAGAAAATGCAAAACATTTCTTTATAAGAACAATTTTATGTTGCGTATCCGTTGCGCCTCAATTTTTGTAATAAATTGTCAGCTTCAACGTTTTTTTTCCTCTTTAATTATTAACACGAATGATACTCAACGAACACTTCTTGAAAAAAAAACTTTTACAAAATTTATATGATTTACTAGGTGGCACGCAATAATGCTCCTATCTATTCTATACAATTGCAATGTACAATGTGATTTGCTACAAATCATGATAATTCACTTTTATATTACGATTATAAATAAATAATTTACGGACATAAAAATGAGTGTTGTACCACTTCTTATATTTGATTAACAATTTTTGTACCAAACAAATTTTGAAATAATTTCTCGCAGTTTGTACAATTAAGCATTATAAGTGGGAACGGAAGAGTATCGTGGCTTCTTTTTTATCATCTTCCAGACCACATTTGATACATCTAGTTTTCAATTATGAAGAAATAATGTAACCGCAGTGAATAATCTAAAAAAAGAGTTTTTAAACGTCCTCTTCAAAATGAACGATAGGAAGGTATACACGAATGGTACTAACATACAAAATGGTCCAATGAAAAATACTAACATACAAAATGGTGAAAGCTATATTTTAAAAGACAATCATTACCTTCGCGTAATTACTAAAATGATTATTAAACACTCAAAGATTTTTATTATCGATGTAACTATAAATACTAATTAATCGTATAACAAACGTCATATCGTTGAAATTGTCATGGAGCAATGAAGAGAACGCCCGTTATGTTTTCAACATTATGCGCAGATTTTTTTTTAAACGAGGTACACATTTTTTCAGAAAATGCGATTGAAATGCCAAAACGTTAAGAATTGGAACCTTACAAAGAGAATATGAAACGGCGTAACTGGAAAATACTGATGTGTACTTTACTTCCCCAAATACTTTTGGGGAAGACACTTTGTTGCGTAATTAGCATTTTCAATCGATTCTTCGTTTACACCTTTTTTTGAGGTACTGCGGTTGTTTTTACTAGAAACCTAAACTTCTATGTTCCTTCAACTTATTTCATAACTTCGGCTGAACGATGATGAAACACGAAAGAAATGCCACTAGACCAGCACTGACGCAACGGTATATCCGGTAAGGTACGAGGATTGTGTGCGTGTCTCCAGTCAGATAAATCCGAATTGCAGTCCGATTGTTCCGGTGGACCTTTTACTTCGACCCCATTCACGCATCTTTTACATTTGAATCTGTGCAAATAAAAATGTAATCATTAAATTCAACAACAATACTATTTAACGATTTTTGAAATCAGAAATGAGGATTGAAAAAAGATGTTCTATTAATCTAAAACGTCGGCCAATAAATATACTGTGAATTAAACATTAATTAAAAATGAACTTATTCTTATATCATAAAGCTTTACGTACTTGGCGTGAGTGTCCGATATCGTATTTTCCTCCAATTTGAAAAGATCACGAAGATCCGTTAAGGTGAAATGCCGACAGACGTCATCTTCCTGATCAACAACCGTCGAACTTAACGCTTTCTTGTGCGCTTGACGCTGGAAGATCTTTTCTTCTATCGTTCCGGTCTGAAAACGTATTAAATTCTTTCCATTACCAAGACATATTTTTCATGAATGAAAATGACAACATTTTAACTTACACAAAGAAATCGATAAACGAAACAAGGTTTCTTCTGCCCATCGCGCCAAACACGCGCCATTGCTTGATCGTCGTTTGCTGGGTTCCAGTCAGGATCGAACATGACCAGTCGGTTCGCACCGATCAGATTCAATCCGCATCCACCGGCCTTCGAGCTCAGCATAAAGATAAAATCACCGCTATTTGGATCGTTGAAATTATCGACGACTTTCGCTCGCTTTTTGATCGACATCGTACCGTCCAATCTTACGTATCGATAGGTACGCTTTCGTGACAACCTTTCAAAGAGATCAAGGGTCTGCGTGTAATTCGAGACTAGAACGATCTTGTCAGTCGTCGTCGATTTTATAGATGCCAGTAGACAATCGAGCACCATTAGCTTGCCCGATAATTCCGGCAGAACGTCTCTGAGGAGAAAGCGAATGTTTACATTAATAACATTTTTTAATCAGCAAATGAATCAAAATTTTACTTCAAAACAACTCGATCGATCTTGCTAAAATTTTATCCCGATCGATAACGAATAGTTTATTGGGAAGTATTTTTAATTCTTAGATAATAAAATAAGCACAAATAAGACAACATTTAAAAAAAGTGCATAACTTTCAGATTAGCACTTTTTGAAAAGTCAATCAGTAGCATACTTGGTAGAATAGTTTGCTGGTAACATCGAGGCGGTACCCTCAAAGCCTTCGCTATTATTCTGGATCTTTTCGTACACCAAGTCCGGATGATTGCATAGTTTTTTCAGCATCGTTATAGCAGCGAGTGCTGAGAGACTGCCTTTTCTGTCTCCACCGCCAATGTTGTCTGATTAAAAAATAAAACAAATTTATTTCATAGCAACAAATATAGTTTTCTTTTTTATCTGTTTTTATGTCATTAAACATCAGTAAAAATAAATCACCTTGCATGGATCTTCTGATACTATCGCTTTCAATGAAATGCTTATAAAGGTCCGTCTGCAATTTTGACATTTTAATGCACACGACGAGTTCGTACTTGATGGGCAAGTATTTCGAGAGCAGAGCACTCGTGCGTCTGATCAGACATTTATTTACAATCGTCACAAGTTCCTCCAATCTTTCCTGAGCAAGCTTTCGCTCAGAATCCGTAGCCGCTGCATCCTGGCCTCGCAGTATAGGATTTTCGAATTTCTTTCGGAATTCCTGGCAACATTTTTTGTAATTGCGGTATCAACAATAACAATTCTTAAGACTACTTGAGAATTCTTTTCACGTTTATAATTTGTAGACTCGTGAAATATCGGCAAGTATTTACAAAGTTGAAAACTTTGTTGCAATGAAAGAAAATGAAGTCTACGTTCTCTTACTTGAGCAGTCCCAAGGAGTCCTTGGTTGACGAAATGAACGAGTGAGAAATATTCCAACAAATCATTTTGAATGGGCGTGCCACTGAGAAGAACTCTTCTTTTCGCTTTCAATCCCATCAGTGATTGATAAGTCTGATTTTCAGAATTTTTGAGTCGATGGCCTTCATCGCAGAGAACAAGGCCAACTTCGTCGTTGTGAAGCACATGGGCGTGCAAACGAAACGTCTCGTAGCTTATGATGAGAATAGGATTGGCACATCGACGACCGTAAGTTTTCATGAATCC
Organism: Tryphoninae sp. A BG-2022a; assembly: GCA_030522965.1. Lineage (NCBI taxonomy): Eukaryota > Metazoa > Arthropoda > Insecta > Hymenoptera > Ichneumonidae > Tryphoninae sp. A BG-2022a. The sequence continues at coordinate 4,795 of JAPYZT010006459.1, read as the reverse complement.
CGTAAGTTTGGCGTCGATATCCTGTTTGCTCCCTCCGTCAATTGCCAGTGGATTGACGCGATTTCCCAGCCACTTGCCAATCTCGTTATACCAATTCTTTACGAGCGAGCTCGGTGCCACTATCACGGCTTTCTCGATCAGTGGCTTCACTTCTGGCCCTTCGTGCGAAACGAAAAAAGGAAAGTTATTGCACCAAACAAAAAAGGAGATTTTGGGGACACTAAAAGAATTTTTTAATAGTTTATGCACTTGGCATAGACCAAGGCTGGTGGAGCTGCAGTCTGATGTGTTCAGGAACAAGAAAACTTGATGCATCGAGACAAAGATACAAAACATGTAAACACTGAAAATTCTATATTGGTACAATAATGTTAAAATTTACCTTGCTTCAATAGCGTCCATAAGAGAGTAATACACTGAAGCGTCTTGCCAAGACCCATTTCGTCAGCCATGATACATCCATAAGCACCTTCTATTCTCTTCCCGGTCACACATTCGTACATAAACTTGACTCCTTCCCGCTGATGGGGTCTCAGAATATTGCACAGCATTGGATCAACAACTACATGTACCAGTATCTTCGTTCTGTGTAAAATATGCATCAAATATCTCATATAGTAATACGAAAACAAAATTTTTTAATCCATATTTCATTGCTTATTTTTATACTTATTGCAGCATTTTTGATATTTACTTACTGTGTGCCTAAACTACTTACTGATCAGCTTTCAACCGTTCGTGCTCGGACATTTCAGGCGGAGCAAAAACGACCAATGCGTTTGCTTCTTCCGGATCAAAGAGAGGTCTTCGTGGACCTGACAATCGTGATCCTAAACTCCGTCCAGAGAGTTGGTAGCCTGGAATCGGAATCTTGAATGGTTTGCTGAGAAGCTTGCGCACCCTCTCTTCCTACAAAATAGACAAATACCGTCATATTCTACAATTTTAATAGATTCAGGATCTTCCAAAATGCACGATGTATGCATAAAAAATAAGGAAGTAATAATTAAATTTATTCGTAATATACTTACATGTTCTGAAATGACTCCCTGTGTTGCTCCAACTCCATTTTCACTTAGGACGACTGCTTTTTTTTCTGGTATACTGACGCTTCGTTCATTGCTGATTCTTATTCGTTTTAATGTAGGACTTGGACATGGTGATTGCGAGACGAATGGTCGGCTAAGCAACAGATCGTTCTGTATGTCACCAAGTAATGGACGTTTACCGTTTTGACTAGGTGCTGATGAGCGTTTCTAGGAATTCGCAATGAAAATGATTGTAAAATATATTTAACTAAATTACTCATAAGCCTCTTTATAAGATTCAATTTTCGCTCCCGTATGAATGAATATATGCGACTGTCAAAGTCAAACTATGGCTTAACCTTAAAAATTGTAAACAAATCAAACACTCTCGTTGACTTACCATTGTTTTGTAATTCCAGACGATAAACAACGTTCATGTCAAATATGAGATGATTTAAAGGTACGTTGAGTTTTATTTGTGAAATTTATGAAAAAAATTCTTACGTAAAAAAAAAGTGTGGTTAAATATTTACGGATGAAGGGCTCATTTTTATATTTTCGGTAGCTTAGGCTGGACCACCATTCGTATAATCGTGAAAATGAAACGGGTGCTTGCAAAATTCATAAGTACACGTATTTGTCTTTCCGTATAAAAAAAATTATGTACAATTGTTATTATGGACGGTGAAGATTGGAACATACAAATGCATTTTGACAGCTGCCAATGGCGTAAATTGGCGGGAAAATGAGAAGAATTCACATGCCCCCTGATATTCAAAATAAAAATAAACTCATTTCTATACCAACGGTTAATAAAGAAAACTGCAATCTTACATTGTAAGATAATCTTTCGGAAGATGTTAGTCTTTACTCAAAATTTTACTTGGCCCGAATGTTAATATGGCGATACAATAAAACATCAACTAATAGGAGCAGCACAAAAGTTTTTGTGAAATTGAAACTATTACACTATGTAAAAATATTCTATGCATACGAAAGTTGAGGCATTTGACGTGAGTTTTGCTACGACTTTTCGTTGTAGTTATGTTTATAGATGGTGATATGTTAAGCTCCGGAATAAAAAAAATAAAAGAAAAAGAATTGTTACAGCTATCGACCCGCATCATGGTTATTCTAAAGTGAAAAATGGGAGATTCATTAAAAATTCCAACGTTAAAATATAAATATTCTACTATCTTGATAAGAAGCATATCTTTGAGGGAGAAAAAAATTACCAAATTCCCAATAGGAAAAATCATATTTTATTATGTAAAGTCATTCTTCTGCGAGCATTGTACACAAAATCTCGAGATAAATACAAAAACGTGACATGTTTTGTTGGATCACCATTTCTACTAATAAAAAAATATTTAATTATTAAGGCTCAATGTCGTCTATGTTTGTTGCGATGCTTGCTAGATTTTTCGATGTCTCTGTCACGTGTTCGGCTGCGCGATCTGTAACGGGTACGAGACGATTTGTGACTTCCGGATCGTCGTCGTTGGGTTTTCTTTTGTTTGTGGGTATGTCCATGACTGTGGCTTCTAGATCTACTTCTGCTCGTGTGCTTCTTTCGTTTGGAATGCTTGGCTCCTTCGCCTCTGGTAGGAGAGAGACTGATCGATTTTGATCGTCTTGGCGATTTGGTTCTTTCGGGTAGCGCGTGCGTCCCACTTCGACTGATGAATCCACCCCAAGCATTGTGATGTTTTGGAAGTGGCGGACTTGGTGTGTGACCATCTATGTCACCACCTCGGGCCTTCGATCTCGCTTCCTCGTACTGACGACGAAGCTCCTCGACTTTTTTCTCAAGTGTCTCTGGCTTAACCCTAGCACGGCAGTACAATCTGAGAATACGACGACAAACGTCCCTTATCGCAGTTTCGTTGACCTTGAACAGGGAATACCAGACTGGCAACGTAGGCAGTGGAAGTTGAAGTTGGCGGGCACCCAAGTATATACAAGCGCATGCGACGGTTTCTGGATGATATCGCAAAAATACATCAGAGCGAAGTGAATCGTTCATATAATTCCAGCATTGTTGCATGAGAGCACGATTTTTTTCATAGCCGAGCACTTGAAGATACATGACAATTATTTTGTGCGGATGTTTGACATGAACGCAAAAACCTAATTCCTTGAGAACTCTACGTTCCGACTTGATAACTTGATTCTTGAGACTGACGTAATTCTGATCCAGTATTACAGGTTGTATCGACTTTTGACCGCATACCTGTTTTATGTGATTAAATACGTTTATGACGTCTCGTATACGCCTCGGCGCTTCTTCGATTTTACTTGCCAGGCAAATACAACCCATCGCCGTCGTCTCCATATTGTGCCTAACCAATGACTTGCTATAGTAGAATCGTTGGAAGATCACTTGACCCGTCGCCATCGCTACTTGGGGTAATTTCAGAAGGATTCCAGCAGTTTGGATCAACTCACAACCCAAAATTCGTAAATCCGTCTCCGTCTCGGCGTCCAAGCCATCCAAATATGAAGGTGTAGAATTGAGTTTCTCATCGGGCAACAGACAATTTTGCAGCGTCAAAACGATTTTTCCATAACCTTTGGAATTATTTACAGGGTTGAATTTTCCGGTGGACGTAATTGACGAATTTTCTTGAGTTCCCATCGCATTTAATTGCGTGTTGTATTTATAGCTTACTAAAGCGGCGTACTATATGATATGCTCATGGGCTAAAATCGCAAGTTACAACTGCACACTGTACCGAGGCCACAAAAAACAAACGTAACCTTCAAACGTGCTTAAATCGTTCGCGTACACGCCACGGTTAAGCTGGGTTATAACCAATTATATAGTGGAAATTATTCGCGTTCCATTTGTCTAATAATAAATCACTTTAAGGTTATAGCGACTTCATTCGCCATTTGTTTCTGCTCCAGATTCAGCTATGATTGGGTTACAAACTCAAGGCTCCTTTTTCATACAGCAAACTTTCTAGTAATGCGAATCCAAATTTCCAATGGCGAGACAACCCGTACCAACCTCGTATCATTGAAACGCGTTGGCTTCATAAAGTTAGCCGACCGACTTTAACTTTCTTAACTTTTTTTTTTTGCAATTGTTTGATCGTCGCTTGAGATCGTTGGATCGTTAAAAATTATCGTTTGATCGTTAAAAGTTTTTTCACAAAATCGAAAAAAAAATCGACCGTAAAGTTGGCCGACCGACTTTAACTTTTTTAACTTTTTTTTTTTGCAATCGTTTGATCGTCGCTTGAGATCGTTTGATCGTTAAAAATTATTGTTTGATCGTTAATAGTTTTTTCACAAAATCGAAAATACTGTCTCTGAGGCTCATCTAGTAACTTTTTACTGGTGAAGGTTGGACACTTCCAGTTTTTATAATTTATAACTTTTTAAATTGTTTTCTTTTGCTATCGTTTCATCGTCGTTTGATAGTAATGTATGCCAAGTTTTATCGTGTGATCGTTGATAGGTTTTGCAAAAAATTGAAATGAATTTCATCTAATCTCGTCTAGTAACATTTTACTGGTGAACGTTAGACACTTCCAGTTGTTATATTTTTTGACTTTTTAATTATTTTCCTTTTGCCATTGTTAAATGGTCGTTTGATACTAATGTGTGTCCAATTTCATCGTTTGATCGTTAATAGTTTCTTGGAAAAGCGCAATTTGCTTTCTGCCATTGTGCCCTGAAGTTGGCTTCGAACCGTTTACAACGAAACTTTGGACAATTGTAATTTCTGTAATTTTGAACTTTTTCAACATTTTCCTTTT
>JAPYZT010006453.1:0-14326 GCA_030522965.1 Tryphoninae sp. A BG-2022a | reverse complement strand
ATACTTCCTTCTTTACCCTTTCTTCTTTGAGGGATGAAATTCTGTAATGTTGAGGGTTGATCTTCGATTAATTATTATGTAATTCATTTTTTCTAACCGCTCGAAAGGAAATAATAATTGATAACTAAAAAATATATTTCCTTCTTTACCCTTTCTTCTTTGAGGGATGAAAGTTCTTTTCTGTTGAGGGTTAATCTTTTAATAATTATTATAATACATAATTCATTTCTTTTTTAATCGTAATATAGATATAATAATTGATATCTGATAAATATCTTTCCTTCTTTCCACCCTCTTTTAATTGAGGGTTGAAGTTCTGACAGAAATTTTGAAAAATTCATATTTCGAAGATCAATGATAAAACCTGACTCAACTAATGATGGACCGCTAGTTGACATGGCAATCGATTCATCAATATTATATTTTTTCAGTATATAAATAACATTCCTAGGGAGAAACATAAAATTATCGAATTTCAAATAAATTCATTCGTCAAAAGAAAAAGAAAAATTTCAACCCTCTACCTGCGATTTCAATAAATCAACCACATCGCAAGGATCTCTTTCTTTCACTTTCTCATAGAAGCCGAAGGCGCAAACTGACACCTGGCCGCAACCGCGGTTTTAACCGAAAAGCCGGTCTTTCGTTGGCGCCCCATCTCTTTCCCCGCGATCTCCTCCGTTCATACCGCGTCGCGACCGCAAAGCCTGATCCCAGACTCGGCCTCGGTCATCGTCGTCGTAACCGTCGAGATATAACCCCGGGTGTGAGACGACGTTGGACTCCACGTGCGGAGGTCGGCTATCTGTCTTCATTCCCTTTCCATGTGGCACCCGGGTGGTGACCTCTCATTATCACCTAGCCATATATCCATCCTGATTAGTCTGCGGAGGTCCAGCCACAAACGTATATACTACGTGCAATCTGATATCCTTACCATTGGATTTTCCCGTATCCGTTTGTGCTTGACGCGCACAGCGGCGAATGACATAATTGTTTCAGGGCGAAATTTAATTTTCGTTCGATATCAATATTTACCCTCAATATTCATGAATTTAAAAATTCATCATTTACTGTTATCCATTTTCTTTCGTAATTCGCATAGTTCACTTATTCTCTTATTAGTTGTTGGATATCTATGAAAAAAATCTAACCTATAGTTTGGTTATCAATGATTAAAGTAAGTACCAGTAAATGATGAAATTATTGGTCGTTAATAAACCCAACAGTAATAATACAAGTTATTGGCTTCCTTTCGGAAGAAGCTTTATCACCATGGGGTGGCAATAACTCAAAGATTACTAGGGGAAGGTTGTCACGTAGCTATATTTATTTTTTAATTTAACTCTCGTATAAATGTCATATAAATTTAAGTGATAGTTGTATAGTCAAAAAACCTCAATTGTCTTCTTTTCATGAGAAAATTTAACGCAGAATTTCAAGAATATCATTCTCCATCTTTTTTTAAATTCTGGATATACTGGATCCAAATTTTGAATTTCTTTTTATACAAAAACAGGAATAGGTATTTTTTATGAGAAAGCATTGCACAAATCTCGTGAGCCAAAACTTATACGATTTTATATCAACTTTTTTTTTGCGAAAATTAATCCAAAGTTTCAACTTGTTCACCAAAAACCGGGTTCATCCATAAATTCCATGTCTCTTTACATACTACATGATTAAATTCACTGTGATTGTTCTCCCGTACCAAACTCCCGATCGCATCAATCGAAACGTCGAAGCTCTGTTTGCCTTTCCTGTAAAGAATTGATAATGAACGATTTTTAGGGTGACGCCCACGCTTTCCACACGACTCGCAATTACTACGGTCCGAACTTGTAATTGAAAGGCTTCATAAGCACAGGGGATGTTCCAATAGCAGAGCCATTAAACTGTTACTACTTTTTGGTAGTCATACATTATTCAACCAGCAATTTGTAACTCCTTTGTCCTACTACGGAGCAGCCCCCAAACATGCTTGCAAGTATCACAGGTCAAACCATCAATTAATCCGATAATCCCAAAAAAATCTGTAACACGATAGTTATAAATAATTACCATAATAGAAGAAAAGGAGATAATTTCTTTCCATTCGTTTCCAATAATTATTGGAAGAGATTGGAAGAAGAAGAAGAAGAGATAATTTTCATCCACTAAAAAATGGATAATTCCAATAATCATTGGAAATATTCAATGATTATTGGAAGAGATTGGAAAACAAAAAAGAGATAATTTTCTTCCAGCTGTTTCCAATAATAATGAATATTTGTTTATTCTTAATGTCACATCCATATTTTTCTACAATAAGTGTTCATGACATAGAGTGCCCATCAATCTGGCCTCGTCCCTCAGTCGTTCAAACAATCAAATCTGATTGATTCTTGTAATATAAAATTATCCTCTCAATCATTATTGACATTACTTGAAAAATTATGCAGACGACTTGTACCTTTATACGTACCTACGCATATGAACAGTTCCTATAGAGTACGTTATACCTTAGTATTATATTATAGACTGAAGTTAACGAGGGGGCGGTGCAGCGTCGATGGTCAGGCCAGGAAGAGTTTTGGTATAGCTGGTTGAGGGATGGGGTCTCCTTAAGTTTGCTTTCGTGGGGCTAGCTTCAACAGTGGCAACCCTAGAATGCAGAAGAGGAACGAGCGGAGAAGAGAAAGCAGTAACGTTATATGGAAGGCAAGAATCGGCGGGGCATATTTCTCAAGAAAGTTCTAACAATATCCTTGTTCGTATCCGGCGGAGTAGAACTCGAAGTAGGATTGGAAAGGCGGGGCCGGCATCACCTTGGCGGAGAAGCAGAAGGCCGAGAGAGTATGCCGGCATGGAGTGCGCTTGCCTCCTTCTCTCTCACTCTCGTTACGAATCTCGTTCTGTTGGACGATGGTGGAAGTGCGCAAAGGGTGGTTGAAGTCTCTCTGTCTCTCTCCCGCTCTCCATCTCGTATACTACACGAGGAGTTCAAACTATACAACTTCGCTAGCACTCTCGAATCTCTACCTCGCGCGACTCCGAAACCCGGAGGCGTTTAAAGTTCGGTTTGGACGCCCTCTATGATGGCGCGTCCACGAAAAGGGCTCTATACGCGAGAGAACGGTGGCAAGAAGTGAGGTTAAAGAGACGGTTGTGTTGGCACGGAAAGCACCGGAGAGAGGATTGGAGAGGAGAGAAGAGGAACTAGCTTTAGTCAAATAGTTCTACCCCTTTCTCTTTCTCTACCTCCATACCCACCCTCATTCGCCCGCTCGTTTCATGGCGGATCACAATAAATAATTCCAAGTTTAGCGCCGTGGCGTATACGCGCACGTGAACCTCGAGGAGTTTCGAGAACCAGCGTATGTGCGCACATACGAGGATAACTCAAGATTTATGACACCCTGATACGCACGTAACGAAATAGCTGTCAACTTCCCAATTGCTACTTTGAATTTATTCCTGGATGCGAGAAATCGAACGTTGCCGATATTGGTGTCATAGAAACATGGAGATAGAAATACACGTACGAATAATAGAGACGGTACACGTAGAAGAGTGTGAGGTTATTATCAGATCGTCGATAAGTCAGTGGTTAATCTGAAGGATATCGGTACTTTTCGACTTCCTCAATGGAGCAGCGATCGTATAATGTTTTTTTCGTGGGAATTGCAACAGTTTCAATTTAAAACGGGACGGATGTTCGTTCGTAAAGTTCCTATGTGATTATTTTTCTCTCATCAATCTTCGGTTGGTAAAAGAAAGACCAAAAGCGAGAGTAAAAACACACGACGATTAGGATCGATGTGTATAGAGAACGGACAGCCTTTATTAAATTTGATCCTTCCGGTGGGGTTCTTGCAATTCGGAGGGTGGTGCGGAAGCGACGGAGGAGCTAATGTCGTTTCGTTATATGACCGAGGGAGTGAATGGGTTCTTGAGGCGCACTACAGAGGGCGGACTGGTCGACAGCGGCCATTAGCGCTTTTTCATTCAGCCAGGCGCACACTCAACGCATACACACACACACACGCTCCTTTCCCGTGGAAAACTCATTTCTGCTCTTGCACCATCCGAATTCTGACACGGTGTTACTGCTATGTGGCAAGATGCTCTCAGCCAGCCCGGCCAATTCATTTTCCAGTCAGCCAAAAGGCCAGCAAGAACGAGAAACGAACGGGAAAGATTTTCTCGAGCTTCTCAAGCTTTCTCCTATAGCGAGACTTCGATCTTGAGCATTTGAGGAAGAAGTTGAAAAAAGCTTGAAGGAAGTGGTTTCATGCAAGACGATATGGAACGCCAAACGCGAGATCGATCAATGAGTATCGGAAACCGATTTCATACACCAACATCACACATATACATCAGACCTTCGCCCTCTCCATCGCATATCTGTAATTGAAAAATCTAAATGAAACCACATAAAACTTTCGGTCAAAAGATGTCACAAAATAAAATAATGAAGTGGAATTGTTCATCGTTAAAGAAGGATCGAGGAATATGCGGTACAAGATGTTAATCGTATAAAATTCGCAATTAAGGCGAGACTGTCCGTTATGTATCGTCACGGTAGGATAAATTCATCCCTCGTTACGTATTTCAGTCTCAGGCGTATGCAGGATGCGGTGAAAAAGTTGTGAGGGACAAAAGAGAAAGAGCCTCAGGGCGCGACATCTGGACAATGCACTTGTTCGCACGTATATATTTATAGCTTGAACGACTTCAAACGAAATGCCCGGCGGGTAGTCCCTTGACGGTACCTCGCACTCTTTACCCGTAAAATAGGGATATAGGAGTATATGGAGAACGGTCGGACCGGTCCGCAAATTGCGCGCTTGCCGGACCATCCCTCTCGTTCGGAGTTTCGTAGGATAGAGAGACGAGCAGAGGAAATGAAATAAAAGTTTTCTTGAACGCTATTTTCTCGAGTATATCTGGTTCTGGCGCGTCATACGAACCTAGTATGTGCACCCCGAAGCTAAACGAGAGTAATGCTCCGGGTACGAGTATGGGGCGTGATCTATGGGGCGTTCCAGTTGCGAAATCGAGGAAGGTCGCGATTACACCCTCGCCATTTATCCTTCGACCATTCGACAGGGTTCTCTAACTCATAAATTGAATAATCGTGTGTAACCAGGGTATCGGGTAATGTAGATCTGGCTTATTATCGCAATATGTAACTAATATCCATAGGCGTTGAATATATCGGCGAACCGAACATTGTCACCGGATCTTGCGATATAGATGCATCGTATATATATATATATATATATATATATATATATATATATACATTTACGTGGATATATTTACTGAAGCGTTGATGATAATGATTGTTCGTGCCATTATGATCGATCGCGATGATTATGGCGTAACGATAACCGCCCCGCGAACCATACAGCGGTAAGCCAATCGATCAGTGAATTAGTCACTGATGGGTATCGTTGGATCGAACGCTCGCGCACCGTTTGTTTGCCGGTAATTACCTGTAATTGCACGTTGTGTGAGGCACCCCGAAGCGGCGAGCCACCGATGCGATGCTCTCTGTGCTCATACGATCGGCGCAACGCACATAACAGAGGCGAAAACGGCGGAGTGACCGATCGCGGTCGACGCCAGATACATCGTCACGGAGATGGAGTTGAATCAAAGCGAGACATGTAATATATAGAGTTTGTTCGCGGCTATCCTTAATTATAATAAGAATATTAAATTCGTTATATAGATTGTCGATTTATTTAAATTAATATTAAGGAATCGTCCGCAATCATTGACTTTCTTAATTATTCGTAGTTAAAAAGTTTTACTAATTGATTTAATTGTATTCGCATTATTTAATGTTTATTTTTTTTTATTTTGTATCAATTTTTATTTATATTCATATTTTTCTTTTTCTTTAATTTTATACTGTTTCTATTCGATATTCGCTATTCGATTTGTGTTAAGATGTAAACAAATTAAGTGTAAATAATTAATAATAAAATAATCAATTAATCAATCAGTCTTTTTTTATTTTACTCTTTTTCAGCTTTTGCTCGCAGGATAGTCTCGGAAAACTGTTTATTTTAGACGCTGTGTATTCTACATCCCTCGTCTTTATATCGACTTTTATCTTGGCGTATTATTTTTAGGCCCTGCCAGCGTTCACAGGTTAAAGAGTGTATGACTAACTCGATCGACGCATTTATTATAAATTAGTACGCTCTATCGGGATTATGTACGGAAGTATTATATTTATAACAGAAAGCTAAGCTTATCGATAATTTAGAATAATAAACGGTTCAATCAATCATATCGACATCTGTCGATCATAATTTTCTTAGTATAAAAATATTTTTGTATCGATAAAAATAAATACATTTATTGATATAATACAATATATATGTATATATATATATATATATATATATATATATATGTATTAATGGATCTATATACTTTATTATGTAATTTCCAATGGACAGCATAAATTTTAATCATTGGTGAACTAATGATTAAAGAGAAATGATTTAGAATTTAAGGAATGAAAACGGAGAAGTAAAACTAGCTGCCCTCCTCCTTCATGTTTTCAATCACACTATTTATAGCTGAAGTGTTACAGTTCTGCATCTCAATAGAAAATTTACTCGCACTTTTTACTTTTCTGCATTATTGCAGACATAATAGTCTCGTTTGTTATAACGAGCTTGCTTTATGCAAATTTTGGAGAAAATTATCATTACGATAAATCTATCGTTATATACACAATGTGCTCCAAATCTTCATGGCACTTGTATGCATTTACTAACAGTTATATCAACGGTGGCAAAATATTTTTGTGATATACAAATTCGTAATTACTTCAATTCCCTCCCTCTGTTTAATCAACTGTCCATACAAAATAAGTATGTTTTGCCTTCAGATTACCCAAAACGTATGTTCTATCACATCCCAATTTACTGCTCCTTCGACCATTTAGTTGAAACGAAGAATAGAATTATAATTCACTGCTGATATGAAAATATTTTTGCAACCATTTCTATTTGTACGTAGGGGAGACCGGGGCAAAATGGTATAGCGGGGCAAAATAGGACCGGGGCAAAACGGGTTTGGGGCAAAATGGAATAGTGAAAATCAACACTGCTGGAAAATACGTCATTGGGGCAAAACGGGATTGGGGCAACTTCTTTGTTTTTTTAAATTTATTTTCTGCCAACTGCACGTTACTGATACTGATTTTCAAGCCATTGATGAAAATCTAACTCTTGTCAATTTTTACGTAAATTGTTTTATGAAACTAGGACCGCCGCTCCCCATGAAATCAACGGATATGTGTCGACAAATATATCGGTCAGTCCGTATTATCTGCGTATATGTGAACTGAAACGAACCACAAGCACCATGTAGATTAGATTATGTTTCAACAGCTCTTTCATAGACCCGAAGCATGAATTTTCCTGTCATCCCATCTTGCCTCAAATTCAGCAAGCTACGACACTTCATTTTTGCGTGTCCCATTTTACCCCGATTCCATTTTGCCCCAATTTGATATTCCAATCCTCTCTGTCCCATTTTTCCCCGATCCCACTATGCCCCAGTGCCGTTTTGCCCCACTATACTATTTTGCCCCAGTTTCCCCTAATGTACTCCAGATCTTGGTGACGGTTATATGTATTTACTAGCATTATGCCAACAGTGTCCAAATATTTTTGCGACATGCAAATTCGAGTATGAACATTTGATTAAATAGAGGGAGGAAATTGAAGTAAAATTCCCTCCCTCTATTTAATCAACTGTTCATACGAAATAAGTATTTGTCGCCTTCATGCTACCCGAAAAGTATCTTCTAACATATCATACCACAATTTACCACCCCTTCGACCATTGAATTAAAACGAAGAACAGAATTATAATTCAATGCTGATATGAAAATATTTTTGTAACAAACTATTTGTATGTGTGCTTGTATGTTTTTTATCGCACACGTGTTGATTTATTTATTTGTTCTTTTATTTATGACGAATACATATAGATATGGTAAAATTGAAGTGAGATAAAGAACCACAAGGGTGAAACGAAGACAGTGGTGAGCGTGGATAGGATGGGTTAACAATTTGTACCCCTATTCCATCATCTTTTCCCGGACTAGCTTGGAGTCTCTCGTGATGGCTGAGCGTAAAAGTGAAAATAACAGTCGAGGGCTGGAGTAGATAAACTGACTCGCGTGGAATGGGAGCTTTAGAACTCTCCCCGGCACACCGACATCTCCAACCTTATCCCGTATAGAACTCGACGCCTTTCCCTCGCCCGCGCTTTATAACTTTGAGAGAAAAAAAAACACGTCAGAATTTTGCTGCGTATTCTTTCTCGAGTTTTCCCGTTTTGCTCGCTACGGAACGAGCTTATATTCCCGGTAGAACTCTCCCTTCCTTTTCTCCTTACCGATATCCAGTTGCCTTTGAAAATCGAACTCGTCGACTTTACGATTTCATCTTTACGAGCCTTAAACATTTTTCCACCCCTTGGCCTCCCTTGTTCGCGTATCCTGTGTGTACACACAAACCTTTTTCACCTCGATCCCGATTGGACTGAGGGGGTGAAACAACCCCCTCTAACGTAAAGCTCGCCTATGAAACGATCGTTTTGTGAGTGTATCGTGCAAACATATTCTATACTCGAAGGCAATGTGTAATCTACCTTAAGAAGATTGAAGACTAAAATATATAAATAAATAAAGATACAAATATATTTGAAACCATGAATAACATAAATAATTGTACAAATAGAGGATTTTCATGTACAACGAAAACAGACAAAGTCGAATAAACATTTTTCCTTACAATTCATCCCCTATTTCCGCCATTTTGTTTTCTCCATATTCAAATGCCATTTTGTATAAAATTTCATACACGAGTATACTCGAAGCTCGGATGACTTCCTCCTGCAAAGGATTCGTTCGAGAGAACGACCTCCAAATAAATCAAGAGTTAGAGGCAACGTTCGTGCCTTTGACGTATACTACAACTTCAAGTTGACGCGCGAGACACTCTTTTCGTATCCTCCCTTTCACGTTCATCATGGAGGGATAAGATAAAAGAATATAAAAAATAAATAAACGTCGAGAGATGGAAACAAAAGCCGCGGGTATACGAAACGAGGGAGAAAGAGAACGATGTATTTTTATTTACTTTTTTATTCGCATCTATAGATTTACTCTTTTCTTGTAGAATAGCAAGGCGGTAGTGTAACGATACTCCTTATCTATTCTTATACGAGGGAGGGTAAGGTTCGTCCAATTTCGTGGCGATGCATTATTCGAGGTGAACCACGTGCCTGGCCGCGCCTATTCCGGATTACACACGTGATCCTGTCTCGAATACCACCCAATCTACTCTTCTGTAGATACATATATATAGTATGTATCTTGTAAATATGTATATATGGAGGATTCCATCACGAACCGCTCGGCCATTTCGCAATAAATTTATAATCCCTTTCCCATTTTGATATGTTATGCTACGTTGTAAAAACTAATTATTTAGTATGTTAAAGCCCTTCGTATTAACATTTCCGATAAATTTACGATTGAATGCATTCGTATGGAATTACGCATGTAATCCTTCCTATAATTTGAAAACTCTGGGTACGATATGTGTTTTCCTTTTATTTTGTCGATATTTCTTTCATAACTAACTTTCAGCTAGATTAATGCAAAAATGTCCTTTGGTGGAGCATTCTGAATTTTCGTGTATATAAAATAATTGGATAAACCTCGGGGTTGTCGAAAATCTTTAGATATAGAGCGTCTCTATTTATCAAAAAATCAAATTTTAGATTAGATAGAATAGCCAAATAATATCCGGTATCAAACATATTTGGTATGGTATTTATACCATACTATCAACTAAATTAATTAAAAAATGAACTTTGATGGAACATTCTAAATTTTCTTGTACATAAAATAATTATGTAAACCTGGAGCTTCTCGCAAATTTTTAGACATAAAGCGTTTCTATTTACCAAAAAGTCAAATTTTATCTGAGGTAGAATAGCCAAATAAATATCCGGTATTAAACATATTTGGTGAGAGGTTTCAATTAAATTAATTAAAAAATATTCTTTGATGGAACAGTCTAAATGTTCTTGTATATAAAATAATTGGATAAACCTCGAGCTTTTCGACAATTTTTAGATGAGTATAGAGCGTGTCTATTGATCAAAAAATCAACTTTTATATGAGATACGCTTGGTGTAAATCAGATGCTTTGACGAAGCATTCTGATTTTTCTTATACATAAAATAACTGTATAAACCTCGAACTTTTCGAAAAATTTTAAATATAAAACGTTTCCATTTACCAAAAAAATTGTTTTTTTATCTAATAAAAAATTTGTTTTTTTGGTAAATGGAAACGCTTTATGTATAAAAATTTATGCCGCACAAACAAATTTGGTGCCCTATATCTACCGATTAATGATGGAATTGCCCATATATATATACGTAGGTAGTTGTATTATCTATATATATACTACACACATATATATATAGCTACAATATATACAGGGGTGAGGATTTGGGTTCGGTTTGCCGCTCTACACACTCCGCATATACATGAGTATAGGCTTTGAAAATAAATCGGATTTTGCCTATTCAACGGGCCGCATCCGAAATCGTCTGTGCCACTAGACTGTTTCAATTATTGAATTCCCATCGATATCTCTATATCCCTCCTCTCCCAAGCCTTTTCGCCACTGCTCTCTTTACGACTCTCTCTATATATATGTATAGCTCTTGTGTAGTCTCTACATAACGTAGAAGCTTGCACCCGAGTCTTTTCACGTCTCGTTGCAGCTCCTGTGGAACAAAATTTCGATATTCCATTTCAAGGTCGAACAAAGTGGGCTACGACAAGACGTTAATGCGCATCGTTTATTGGCTGTTTTATATCTCATTTTATTTTCATGCAAATGTATGTAGGAAGAGTGTAAAAAATAAAGAGGTAGAGAGAGGAAATTCATGAATGGGAACAAAATCCAATCATTGAACCTCTAGAGGCAAATGGAGGTCAACGTGTCAAATACATATGTGAACATACACAAATCGTTGTTTATCTAGCAACAGTGTGACTTTTAGCTATGTACGATTTCGTAAGTTATAGGATTGATAAAATGGAAATTCGAACAACGCGTTTCCACTGAGAAAATTGAACTTGAACGACGATGCACCATCGAAAAAGTCTTCTTGCTCTCCATTTTAGTTCTATATGCATAGACATATATGCGAAGGACCACCATGCGGAGTTCACCAACTTCAGCCGAAAGTGCAAAGTAGTCGCGAGTACGGTGCAGAGACCGTTTACCACAGAGGATGAAAATGACATCCGGACTACTTAAGGATTCATTACCCTGGCGCCGGCTGCGTTATCAGAATTGGAGAGAACGGTAGAGTGAGAAGAAGGACGGAGAAGAAGACGGAAAGGGGGCAATCGATTTTGTTCCATATATATTTATTCTATTCTCACAATTCTCTCCTCGTAGGTGGATAATAATGTTAATCCATTTCCCCTGATAACGTATCAGAAGCTTCGCGATAATGCGAATAAAAATATATATCATAAACATACGAAAAAGCATTATACAGAAAGTTTGACAGTTCGGTCATAAACGCGCTTCAATCCGATTTCACATTTGCAATTTCATGTCGATCAAAATGTAATTCGTGCGAATTTATTATATCTAGGTCAAATATGAATTTACATTCGCGAACGGGAAAGTTAATGTTTATATCCCAAAAAATAGGTCGTTTTATGAAGGAGAAAAAGTTGCGTGATAATTTTCATCCTTTTCCCCTGATAACGTCTAGGTATCAGAAGTTTCGCGATGATACAAATAAAAATATTCATCATAATCACACGAAAAAGCATTATACAGAAAATTCGACAGTTCGGTCAGAAACGCTTCAATCCGATTTCACATTTGCAATTTCATGTCGATCAAAATGTAATTCGTGCGAATTTATTATATCTAGGTCAAATATGAATTTACATTCGCGAATGAGGAAGTTAATGTTTATATCCGAAAAAAATAAATCGTTTTACGGAGGAGAAACGTTCGCATGCATTCAAGAAGCGAGAGAGACAGAGAGACGAGATTGATAAGACAGGTTTCGGAAATTAGTAGGTTGCTCATGAAACGGCGGTGATGGAATAATACTAGCCTGATATTCTGATGCGGGACAAGAAGATCCTTCATCAGTCTTGTTCCTGCTCCAGTACTTGGGCGATTCACGGCACGACAACGATTAGCCCGTATCTTGTTGAGATGCTAAAGAAGAGAGAAGAAAGAAGAGAGAGAGAGAGAGAGAGAGAGAGAGAGAGAATAGGTAGAAGGAATTTGCTCCGTGGTAGAGAAAGGCCATCAAAGAGGGAATGAAAAAGGTGAACACGTTATAGTCGCGGGGCGAAGAGAGTACATGGCGGATATACAAGGTAGGGCGAGAGGAATTCAGGGTATCGCGAGACGACGACAAGGATAACGAGGAAGAAGCAGGACGCTTGGTCGGAGAGAACGAGAGTCGTGAGAGGATCGGGCGCGAAAGCTCGAGTGCCCTCGAACAAATGGCTTGCCATAAACAAGCGGCTCGTGACCTCCTCGAAGCTCGCGAAAGGGTACTGTGGTATCGCAAGGAGAGGGCGAGTGGATATCCTCATTCCCTGGTGGTTAAACGATCTCTATCTCTTCTCGGGAGCGACACAAATGTCGGCATAACAATAGAAAAAAAACAGGGTGATAACGAAAAACCACTAGAAAGATATACGCCCCAATCACGATTGCAGAAGTGGGAAAAAGGAGGAAGGACGTGTGAGAATAAAAACATTGATGTATGTAAGTAACACTTGTTAGATTTTTATAGAATTATGGGCAATGATCGTGAATGGGAATGCTTCAGGAAAGAATTGTATCAAGTGATAATTCAAATGTCAGTATAAATATTCTCAAGCCAAATTAATATTCGGTATAAATTCAAATCACTGAAAAATAGAAACATAAAATAAATTTGATTAAATTTAATAAAAATTATTATTATTGTTATTATTAAAATAATGAAAGGACTAATTCCAATGAACATAATTAAAAATAATAGTTAATAATGAAATATCGACTGGAAGGACGTGAGAGTGAAAAAATGATGTATGTAACTCTTGTTAGATTTTTATATTATAGAATTATAGGCAATGATCGTGAATGGGAATGCTTCAGGAAAGAATTGTATCAAGTGATAATTCAAATGTCACTATAAATATTCTCAAGTCAAATTAATATTCGGTATAAATTTAAATCACTGAGAAATAGAAACATAAAATAAATTTGATTAAATTTACTAAAAATGATTATTATTGTATTATTAAAATAATGAAAGGGCTAATTCCAATGAACATAATTAAAAATAATATTTAATAATTAAATATCGAATGGAAGGACGTGAGAGTGAAAAAATGATGTATGTGACACTCGTTAGATTTTTATATTATAGAATTATGTGCAATGATCGTGAATGGGAATGCTTAAAGAAATAATGATATCGAGTGACAATTCAAAAGAAATTATAAATATTCTCAAGCCAAATTAATATTCAGTATAAAATAAAATTATTAAGAAATCGAAACAAAATTAATTTGATTAAATATAATCAAAATAACAATAAAAATAATTACTCTTATTATTATAAAAATGATAAGAGATCCGGTTCCAATGAATATAAAAATAATAGTGAATAATTAAATTATTTACTTATTTGTCTTCTTCAATTAAAATTCTATCCATTGGAAATTGAAACCTGGAATCTTTTCGAGAATTTGGCAAAAATGCATCTGTCGAGTTCAACACGTTGACGGCCCTCTCTTTCTTTTTCGTTGTGATAAGGGTCGACGGATGATAGGAAGGAGAAAAAAAATCTCCGACGGTTATCCCGGAGTCCTCTTCGAAGCTTTATACGTCGGCCGCTAAGCTCGTGTCCACTTTTGGTGCTGTACCACCGATACTCTCCGTTCCGTGCGAGTTGAGCGTGTCCTCTCGAACAAATGGCTTGCCGTAAACAAAGCTTGTATTACGATGTACTATGGTGAGCAAAAGAGGATAGGTATCCGTAACAGGAAAGCCACCATTGAGGGGTTGTTGTTGCGGATGTGCTCCGGTCGTTTGGTGGACGACCCTCTGCGGGTCATTCGGACAACTGTGACCCCAGCACCGATTCGTACAAGTCGATTAGCGGTGAGTCATGGATATCAATATATATATATATATATATATATAATATATATATATATATATATATATATATATAATTAATAATA
>JAPYZT010006452.1:0-11252 GCA_030522965.1 Tryphoninae sp. A BG-2022a | reverse complement strand
CTATACATTTAAATAATATTGATTTTAGAAACATTACATTGCAGTTGCATTACGTTGCAAGAGAGCCTAGGTAGGATTTTGTAAAATGTACTTGTTTCTAATATCAATATTATTTAAATGTATAAGAATATTTCTATATTCTTATACATTTAAATAACATTTAAATGCAGTTTCTAAAATCAATATTATTTAAATGTATAAGAATATTTCTATATTCTTATTTGCAGTTGCATTACGTTGCAAGAGAGCCTAGGTAGGATTTTGTAAAATGTACTTGTTTCTGATATCAATATTATTTAAATGTATAAGAATATTTCTATATTCTTATACATTTAAATAACATTTGAATACAGTTTCTAAAATCAATATTATTTAAATGTATAAGAATATTTCTATATTCTTAAACATTCAAATGATATTGATTTTAGAAACATTACGTTGCAGTTGCATTGCGTTGCAAGAATGCAACGTAATGCATTTATGTTTTGTTGAATTTTTTGATTAATAAAAGTTTAAGAATAGAAGTTGGAGCAATTAGTATGTTAATTCGTGTAGTTCGGATAACAAAGTATAGTCTGTACAATGTATCGCTAGTTTGAGATTCGTATCAGCATAGTAGAAAGAGGATCATATTCCCTTGCGATGGTTAACCAATATTCCAACCTGGGGCTAATTTCTAGAGCTGCCTCGGTATGCTCAACGCCAAAACTTTCGAGCTGCTTCTGTTTTGGGATTTCATCCGATGGAATTGCTGACATCTTTGGCTTCTCTCTCTCTCTCTCTCTCTCTCTCTCTCTCTCTCTATATATATATATATATATATATATATATATATACAGACAGTGCATGAAGAACAGTACAATCGACCGAGAGGATTATACCGCGTATAAATATTTCAATGCGTAATAATCTCGTGTATTCCTCCGCCCCTTTCGCAAACTCACGAAAACGTTCAGGCAGAAGATGAAGAGAGAGAGAGAGAGAGAGAGAGAGAAAGACAACGAGTTAACGAAAGAACGTAATCCAGAGGGAGGAAGAGGGATACAGGACTAAGAACAGATGAGAGACAGAGTCGCTTATTTTTCCAAGCTTTCTGAAAAAGTTTTCTTATAAACTTCACCGCTTCGGTGTATTCAGAAACGAGGGGCCAAGGAGGAAATGAGAAGTACTAAAAGAAATGCAAAGACACATAGATATACGAGTATATACATATTTATAAAAACGGAAGTGAAAAATGCCAACGGACGCCGGCGGCGACTTATAATTCTTGAAATTCACCGCGCTCGTCTGGCGGTCGGCCCGGAGCGCCCTCTGCGAGAAAAAAAAAAGGTAACCTCCACCGGCCACCAGGGAGCGTTCCTGTTGGCAATATCTTGTTTGCAATGGGAAAAAGGTAAAGAAGAAAGCTCGTATAGAACATTGTGTGGAAAGGACAGGAGGAGGAACGACAACGGAACGCGATGCATCTCGTAAAAGCTCGATGATTGCCACCGGGCGTGGGAGAACGGCTCGCACTGTTTTATCCTGCGAGCATCAGCGAACCTCGACACCTCTCTCTCTCTCTCTCTCTCTCTCTCTCTCCCTTTCTCTTGTATACGGCTTCAACCCTTATTTGCATTTTATTGCCGGTTTATGCGCACGCCCCGCGTAAGCTACGCAAACGTTTCGGGATACACACAATTCCTCTTTCTCGGGATGGAGGAAAATGGCACATGTTAAATACATATATATATATATATATATATATATATATATATGTACTGATACGCACAATAAACGGGCTCATTCGTTGCGATTCACGTGTGCCATAGACAGATCTTTCCTCTTTCTCCTTCTCCCGTAGAACGGGACTTAGACAGAAGGGATATTCTTACGTATAGTAATACAACACTAAAAGAGGATTTCTCGATCGTAAACATTTTGAGGAGGGATGCAAAAAATCTCTCGTATTTTATTTTATGACGTTTTTTCTCGTCCTTTTTCGTCTTCACCGGGAGATAATCACGTTGCAATTTCGGGAACGGAATGGAGAGAAGGGAGAAGAAAAAAGGATTTTATGAATGCAATATCGTGCATTACCGTGGGTCTCTTGACGGAAGGAATGGAGAGCTAGATATGGATATATATATATATGCGAGCTACCATGAAAGCTTATACTTTGGGATTCATGATGTATTACGTATATCTTTTTTCTCTTGTCATACGAGAAAGCGGATAATATGCCGAACTAAAGTCAAGGCTCGTGAAAGAACGATATCTATGCTGAGAGAGTAAGTGGGAGGGAGGAGGAGGGAGAGCGAGAAAGAATGAGGGAGAGAAAGAGTTTATATCGTAAAAAAAGATATATGTATTAACTAGACGATACTGTGGAGAAACGTGAAATGGAAAAGTTGAAAAGAGAATAGCCCGATTCAACCTTTTACAATTTATTTTCTCACAATAAATGTTATTATTTACAGATATTTTATTCCTGATTCACAATCCACGTGAACTTTTTAAACTTCTGTGTGTGTGCGTGTTTTTTTAATTAGTCTCTTACAAAGAGACTTTCGAAAATCGAAACCAAGTATAAGCGGATTTTTTCGTATAAAAGAAAAGCAATCTAGCTTTTCATTCGAATAGCCTCGGATTACAACAACGCGGATGACATACAAAGCGTTAGTTTTACGTCCGTTACTATCACGAACCTCGGCAAAATAAAAAGTTCTCGCAATATAATACGAGTAAGTAAATATACTGGACGTTCTCACATTTGATAAAACGAAGTAAGCACATTTTCGCTTTGTACATTTAAATATGTACGTAATTCGTCATATAACTATATATAATTAAAAAAATTTCTTCAATTCTCTATTTCGAGAACAGTCGAATTCCTCCCAACCAAAAAGATCGCTGCTATTTTTTATAAATCGATGTATCGTGATATTATCGTTTCTCTCATTATTATTATTATTATTATTATTATTATTATTATTTAGTTTCGTAATATACCGATGTTTTCGTCCACTGTCTCGAAATGGTGAGACGTTTCTGGATATGAAGACGGTGGGTTGGCGGAAATAGACTTCGAAGCAAGTGAAATAGCTGAGGAAAATCGAAGAGAAATGGAATGAGAAAGGGTATAAGAAGGTAAAAGAAAAGATTTCGACAGGATAGAGGACATATATACAGGGTGAATTTCATAAGCTGTAACAGGCTTTATTTTAAGATAGATGGGATCGTTACAAACAGAAGTTGCAAATATACATTAGGAATATTTTTAATAGTTTACGAGATATAACGTTTTAAACTTGGTCCAATCAGAGCGCGCGGAGAAGCTTTGGAGCCGCCCACTCCCGCCCTAGCAGCCACTGCCTGAGAAATAAAAATAACCACGTAAAAACATAATAAATAAAATTGATTGCTCTGAATTTTGCAATGCCAAATGTAACGCCCTACACTGTGCTATCTGTACGGCTAAGGCGGGAGTGGACGACTCCAACGTTTCTCAGCGCGCTCTGATTGGACCAACTTTAAACATTTATATCTCGTAAACTATTAAAAGTATCCCGAATGTATATTTGGAATATTTGTTTGTAATGATCCCATCTACCTTAGAATAAAGTCTGTTACACCTTATGAAATTTACCCTGTATATATAGAGGAAGGAAGAAAAGTCGATCCTTTTTCCTTTACGTCCCTGAGGCAACAAATGGTTTCTGCCTCTTCTGTTCCTACGCCACTTCCGTCTATATTTTTTTTAACCCATACGTGTATATACGCAATGGTAAAAGAAAAGACTTTTCCTCGAGTACGAAAAATAAAGACGATGCCCAGGACGTGAACGAAAACGTCGAGGACAGGATCGTCGTTTCACTTTCTCTCCTTTTCTCTCTATCTCTCTCTCTCTTCGTCTCACAGATCGTGTGAGTATACGAGAGCTTTTTTTATTCTCTCTATCCTGAGCAATATCCGATGCCCGTGCGGATAAACAAAAAGCAGTGAGAAGCGTAAGTACAGTATACAGCTTGCGGGAATTCGGTTTGGTATCGACACCATGGAATACTTTCACCCTCTCTTCTCGATACGCAAGAGGCCCGAAAAAGAAAGTAAAGAATAAAATAAAATAGGAAAGAAGAAAAGACGGTAGTACAAGACTCTCGATGACTTTGGCTAGAATATAGAGAGACGATACGGTATATTGTACGATCTTCTCTACTTTACCATGTCCCTTTGCCCCCTCCACTCCCCCTCCGCCCCTCTCTCTCTCTCTCTCTCTCTCTCTCTCTCTCTCTCTCTCTCTTTCTCGCTCTCTTTCTCGCTTCGTGGCAGAAAAGAGAGAATCGCGAGTTGAGAATATGCCAGGCACGTTTCTTCTACTCCGGGTGTCGGTAAAATATATACAGACTCCAGTCGTTACTTTATTTATTTATTTTTATTTTATTTTTTTTTCTCTCCTTGCTTCTTCGAGACGTACATTGTGGGCTACATCGTGTATGGAGTGCGCACGGTGCAGTATCAGTCGGACGATCCTCGCGACTGTCTGACGGTCCTTATCTATCACAGCGATATATACATATAGATATATAAAAAAAAATAGTCGAGTTTTATTCTTTGGCTTGCGAACACGTACAAGAATCTCGCGAGAACTCTGCAGAGAGAGAGAGAGAGAAAGAGAGAGAGAGAGAGAGAGAGAGAGAGCTAGAAAAGAGAGAGCGAGAGCTAGGAAAGAGAGAGAGAAAGAGAGAGAGAGAGAGAGAGACAGAGAGACAGACAGAGAGAGAGAGAGAGAGAGAGAGAGAGAGCGAGGGAGAACCTCGAGTATACCCCGTAGTGGAAATTCGGTACTTTTATATCTATTGGCTCGTTCGTTTCAACGATAGTATATCACCCAAACACACCGACCACAACGGAAAAACACGCTCGAGGATCCTCGAGGCGGAAGCGAGTGCTTAAAATTTTTTCCCTTTTTCTCTTTCCACTCCGGGAAAAAGACGCGAGGATTGTTTCGTACCACGCGATGCACGAAGTCCGTTATATTTTATTGATATTATTATTATTATTATTATCATTATTATTATTATCGATATTTTACCCTTACACATATAAAACGGAAATACATGGCAATCAACGTTACAACTTTCACGAGTCCATGAATTAATTTGCATCAAAATTCGCATTGTCCATTAAACAAACGTAATTTATTTTCCATGAAATAAACAACGAAGCTTTATTTGCAATAGAGTTTCTCATCATTAGGAAATTTACAAACGATTATGCAGCACAGCGGAACGATGAACGAAATATCGCCTCATCATCCAGCAAAACTGCGGAAACGCCCCCCCCCCCACCCCCAACCCCACCCCCCCACCACACCCCGAGGCGATGATGTTACTCGAGCATCGCAGGCAATCGAAAAGTAACGTATATCTCATCCGCGTAGTCATTATATTATACGTAATCGTACTGAATGAAAACCCCTTTATCGACATAATCGATGTAAATGCCGAAATATCGATCCATTAACGCGTTCCATTACTCGCCGAATGCCTCGCTACGAAAATGTCACTCTCGTGTATTCACGCGCCACGCACATTCGCGTACATTCTCGGCCATATCGCGTCGATCCTCTAACGTTTTCTCGTTAATACGTATCGGCCCTACATTATTATATTCCGCGGGATGATTACATCGTTCGATAATGCATTATAAATTTATTATAAAACGGGAAATAAATAATAATAATAATAATACGCGTAATTTGCCGAGCTTGATATCGTAAAACTTGTCGATTCGCTCGAGCGGTAGAGCTAACATTTCTTTTTTTTTTTAATCCATTTTTTACCCGAGGCTATCGCGATAAATGAATAAATAACAAAAGAAAAAGAAGAAAAAAAATAAGAGCGTCGATCGTTGCTTTGATCCGAGCAAGAAACAGCGATGGATCAAAGATCCGAGATACTCGCCTTCTTTTTGATTAATCGTCCGTTCTTCAATTATATTTCGTAAACGTCTGACCATCACGCTCGATCGAATAACGATGAATTTTATTGAGAGCGATGAAAACGTTTATTAAAAATCGAGTATCGGCGCTTTTGGACGAGCAACAATTTTAAATGAAACATTCCACCGCTGACTCAATTGTTTTATTTTTTCAATCTTCTTTTATCTTTATCATCGCTCGTCCCAAATGTTACACCAAATAAAAATTCCATCGATTACAAAAAAAAAAAAAAAAAAAAAAAAAATTCCAATTTACACGGAACGTCCTACACACAATCTCACCCCTATCGAATACACAGCATCGAATTTTCGTACAAACTACGAAATTTCCCCAAGCGACAATTATCGAACACCGGACGACGAAAATCACGTGACAATCATCGTTCCGTTGAAAACAAAAAGAACGAACACAAAAAAAAAATAAACACACAGATGAAAAAGAAAACAAAACAAAAAATGCATTCCAATTGCACATTCGCGTGCACGTTGTTCTGGCATGCGATCGAGAATGGTGGCGGAGAGTTTCAGGATAAAACGACGCGTCCGTGTAGCCCCGACCAGTAATGCTCCGTTAGATTTATATCGTCGCGTATAATCGCGGGTGGGCACTCGTGATATTGCACACGTTCGATGGCACGCGCACACACACACACACAAATACACTCGCGTGTAAGCCACACACATGCATATACGGATAGCGACTGCACGCGTATACACAGGACGAACAAAATGTTTCGCACGCTGCTGGCATTTCGCAGGAGAGAGAAAACGCATCGTGGCTGCTATAGGCGCTAACCAAGAGCCCAGAAGAGAGGCAGGCGGGCTATGCACGTTGCACCGAAACCGCCACTGGGCTACTCCCGCTGGGCTCTCCCGTAAATCGTCAGGCACGTGTATACGTCGTACCCGACGCCGCATCCGATATCCTCGCACCCTCACACACGCCATCCTCCTCTCCCCCCTCCCCCCTCTCGTTCTCCGGGAGCGCCAGCGCGAATATTAAATTAATCGTTTCGACTGCCCATATCGTATGAATAGCAGCGTCGAAGGGATTGGTACCCGGAACGAGAGAGGGTGGATGGGGGGCCAAGAGCCAGAATTTATAGCTGATCGAACGCTACCAAACGAATTTCTCTATACTAATTAGTTTCGCGCGCGAACTTCGCGAATTTGTTTTTTTTTTTATATTGTTCTTTTTTTTCTGTTCATGATATTTTGTTCTTAGAGCGACGTTCTGGATGGGATAAAATTATAACGGGTCACATGTGTTATCGAGGTTCAATGCGAGCGTATGTGTTTTTTAATTAACGTATTATCGACGATTCTCATTATCGCCGAGGTGTACGAAATTAACGTTTTACGTCGAGTCGATGAATAATCGGTGAATACTTTTCGGTGAGAATTCAACGTTTTCGTCCAATTATATTCGTTTCGATATTTGTCGATGAGAACTCTTGGGTAACGTTAGTAACGCGACAAGATTAACGAGTATTGAAACGGGAATGAAATGTTTTAACGGGGACGTGCTTTTTCGAGAGTTGGCAAATGACGTAGACAGCTGGCGTTAATGTCGAATCATTTGCAACTTTGAAAAATCAGGAATAAATATTTTGACAAATTTCGTGATATTTCGCGACAATATGTTTTTCGTTCGTACAGAAAAATCAAAAATTTCAATTATTTTTCATCCCTTTGATAAATTGTTGTTTCGTCTTTTATTCAGGAATACGTAAATTCGTGAGATTTTCAATCCTCGTCACGTGATCGTAAAACAAAGAACGCGTTGAATCTTTGGTAAATTTGGAATCAATCGTTATTTTGTAGTCATACGAATGTCGGGGATAATCATTGCAAAAGCTTTTGGGATATTTGGCTCGGTGAATCGGCCGATTGTCGAACCGGGGTTCCGTTTCGCTCTATAATCAGCTCCCTGTCGCTGCGCTTTATCGTCCGGCAAATACCGGTTGACTTTCCATTCGTTACGCCTAATCCCGGAGCTACCCTGGAGTGTACATTCCAACGAGAGGATGAACATTTTGCTTTCGAGATCTCTCTCTCTCTCTCTCCCTCTCTTTCTGCTCTTGTATTGATTCACCGAAACTCTCTCTCTCTCTCTCTCTCTTTCCACATATGCGCATATACACACTTATATATATATATATATATATATATATATATATATATATAAGTGTGTATATGTGTATATATATATATGTATATATATATATATGTCCACATTTATCTATGGATGTTTGCATTATTGCACGTTTTATTATCACCGATATACCGCACTACGTCAGCTAGAATCGTCTCGTTCGGTGTGCGCACCGCCGAAAATTGTGAATTAACAATACACACGGTCGGACGCAAAATGTTGGAACATTGGGGAATCAAAATGAAAGGTTAACGGAACATTGGGCCGAGAGTCGTTTTCGCCGACTGCGCATACCATTAAATTAATTGATATGACATTTCTACGTTTGCATTTTGCGTTCGCGTAGCACGACATTTATATTGCATTGCATTAATTTTCGATTGATTAATCGAAAATGCATGACGGAGGACGCTGACGATTCGATGTATTTTCGTCGTTCATTCCCAGCCGATGTTCGTTTGAAGAAACCAGATCGTCCGACTGGAGGGTAATTTATTTTGCCGAAATTGAAAAATAATCGAAACAATATTTCATTAATTCGGTTTATATAAAAATGAAAATCAACATTTTCAGCCTCGAGGAAATTTTGTTCAATCGTTAAAATAAAAATCTTCTATAATAAAAGAATGGAATTAAGAATTGACAATTGTACCATCGTTTCTAACAACAACCTTTTCCGTTCGAAACTCGTGAGAAAAACATGGAAAATCAACGAAAATTCTATAATCAGCGTACATCGCGCCTATCGATTTTCAACCGGTCATTCTATTTTTACAAGAGAATTAGTATAAATGTCTGAGAGCACGAATCCGCATTGCGGGGCTTATATTCCGGAGGGTATTCCAATATGCGCAAAAAGAGACACCCCCTTCCCGTTTAACTTCGAAACGACCATCTTTCTCTCTCTATCTCGCCCTCTCGTTATACGATGACCTCTCTCCTCCGAGCGAGATGAGGGTCTCTTGAAACCCCTTTCATACGCGTTAATACCCATTACGCAAACGAGGAAAGTGGGGATTTCCATGGATAATCCAATAAACGTTTGCGCGTCCCTTTTCTTCCGTTTCGGTAGAGGGTAATCGGGGCGGCGTGACAATTAGGCATAGAAGAGAATATATATAGGTATATATACTCTTTCTGAGAATATATATATATATATATGTTCCCTCTCTCTCTCCCTCTGTCGCTCTCTTTCTCCCTCCCTCTCTCTACATTATATATATATATATATATATATATATATATTCTCAGAAAGAGTATATATATATATGCTTATGTAGTACATAGATCGTGCCGGTAGAGTGTGCAATTTATTTTTTTCCAACTCTTCCTATTCTAGAAACGAGAAAGTATTCGTCCGCTCCATTATAAATGAAAAACTAGTTTCATCGTTCGAGAGGGGAACGAGATCGAAAAAAAAGAGTCATCCGAGCGGGCACAACGTAGGTAAATGGGATTCAGACATTTTCTTTTAATCCGAAGGACGATGAAAAATTT
The DNA here is from genome assembly GCA_030522965.1 of Tryphoninae sp. A BG-2022a. NCBI lineage: Eukaryota > Metazoa > Arthropoda > Insecta > Hymenoptera > Ichneumonidae > Tryphoninae sp. A BG-2022a. The sequence goes on along the minus strand of JAPYZT010006452.1, from coordinate 1,618 downwards.
CGAGCGTTTTTTGTTTGTTTGGGAAAAGCCCGAGGGTTGTTCCTTTTTTGTTTAACTTCGGGTCGTTTTTCGCACGGCCCACTCGCTATAAATTTATTTTCCCGGGGTTTTAACGAACGTTTTTTTTTTGTTGGTTTTTTGGTTTTTTTTTCCCGCGTCCCCCATAGACAAAGAAGACAGAAAAGGTCTCTCACCGACCTGTTCGCGGATCGAGCGATGCAAACACGCGATGGATAAACGGATAAACTCACTCGGGGATGTAATTCGTGTTCGAGGGGGAATGAGAGATTATGTATGAAAAAAGTGTAATGTGGAGAGCAAATTAATAAATGATATATATATATATATATATATATATATGTATATGTCGTCAATGGTCGAACAAAGTGTGAGCAAACGTTTACGTTTGAAATTCAATTTGTGTAATTGCCGGGAGACGCGGGGTGGTATTTCGGATAGCTGGAATGGGACGTGCGAGAGAGAAAGAGAGAGGGGTGGAGGGTGGCCCGAGAGAAAGAGATGAGTAGGGACTGAGTATCTCAATCAAGCCCTCGTTACGCGAAATACTTGGTTAAACAAGATCAACGTGTTTGCCCAAGCGCCAAAGTGGCATTGGACGGAAGTTCGCATCGACCTAACGAAGGGTATCGTGTGCATCCCATCAACTATGTATATATATGTATACAGTCGTTATAGTGGAATTCTCCAGCTTTTCACTTTAACTGTTGCTTCTGAAAGACACGCTAAACTTGTTAATTTTTTTTTCTCCGTTACAGAGTACTGACCTTACGAGTGTAATCTGCCAGGCTGGCTTCAATAAAGTCAGCGACGAGTGAGTAAATATACAAGATTGTTTAAATATTGTTTACACGTAGAAAAATAAAACGATTTGTATGATGAAAAGTATGAATATTAATACATACCGTGACGTGTATCAACGGAGGTTTTCTGCAGTTTCACTTTGTACGCGGCAAATGCGATATGGGGTAAAGAAAGGTAGGAATTGAAGAAGTTATGGGCTTGGATAGGTTACAATAAAAAAGAAAGGGCGTAGCTGGAAAAATGTCGTTATGTTGTTTGGTACAGCTCTGATACAATTTATAAACAGTGCTCAATACTTGTATGATAAGAACATTTTTACCGAATTTTGATATGTTGTTTAGTTTCTTTGAAAAAAAATCCGAAAATTTGCTGTATTTTTCGGCCTGTAAAGTGGACAGTGCTCAATGCTTGTATGATAAGAACGTTTTTACCGAATTTCGATATGTTGTTTAGTTTCTTTGAAAAACAATCCCAAAGTTTGGTATATTTTTGAACCTTTAGAGTGGACAGTGCTCAATACTTGTATAACAAGCGTCTTTTTACCGAATTTCGATAAGTTGTTCAGTTTAAAAAAAAAAATCCCAAAGTTTGTTATATTTTTCGGCCTTTACCGTGGACAGTGTCTAATACTTGTATAATAACTACCTTTTTACCGAATTTCGATATATTGTTTAATTTCTTTGGAAAAAATCCCAATTTTGCTATATTTTTCGACCTCTAGAGTGAACAGTGCCCAATACTTGTATAACAAGCATCTTTTTACCGAATTTCGATATGTTGTTTAGTTTTTTTGGAA
>JAPYZT010006450.1:0-11095 GCA_030522965.1 Tryphoninae sp. A BG-2022a | reverse complement strand
TATTTGTTATATAATAAACAAAATCATGAATTTTGTTTTCCATAAGATTTGTTATAAAAACTAATCGAAGCTTCTTTGATGTCATATAAAAATGTGTGCGAAATTTCATCAGGCTTCATCAATCAAATGATCGAGATACTCGTTGTATAATTTTGCGATATTTAACACGGGCTCTTATGGGAGATTGTGAAAATTGACGATTTTCAAGAATATATATCGTGATTTTTGAGTCGATAAAGGCCCCTGAAATTTTACACACATATACATATGACATCAAAGAACATTTCTGCAAATTTTCAGGGAAATCTAACGGAAACGCTGTAACAATAGGACTACCTTAACATCACGTCGAAGGCTTGATCAATTTAAAATCTATGAAATTCGAATCCAAAGATTATATGGAATATCGATTAATTCGCGTAAAATAATTGGCGATAAATTTCCGCGTATGACAATTACAGGATTTCTATTTGTAATTCATTATTAAGCAATTTTTCTTATTTCAACTTTTGTACTATATATCTCATTACTCCTTTTGTTCAGCATAAAAATTACTTGAAATTACGAATACCATCGGCGGATTGATGCAGTTTCAACAAATGTCTTTACTGCCTGAAAAAATAGCGGCGTTGGTCATTTAATTATTTATTGTATTTACAGTTAAATTCCCAACGTAATTTAAAAATAATTGCTATTTGGAAATAATTATTTTTCAGAATCTTGAGAAGTACCTAATAAAAATGTTTAAACAGCCCAAAAATCTTACTCGTACCTAAAATTGCGTTAATATTGTACTAAGATGAGATCGCTTGCGTGTAAACGTACTTTTTATACCAAGAGCGGCAGATGTTAAAAATAATGCATGGCTCTTTGGGAACCCACGATGGAATGATTAAGAGCTTCCGGGCGCGACTGTGCGTTTATTCGTGCAGGAGTTTTTAAAATACTATCAACGAGTTATGTTAAATCGCGGTAAATAAACGTTTATCCATGATAAACCGTATTTTAGATAGGAATGGTTTTGGTCAACACGAAGAATATTCATGCTTATTCGAAATTCACTTTTCTTATGTTCCGTGAGCAATCTCCCACCTATCGCAATACATTCATCAACTGATTACTAAGTTTATTCAATGACAATTGTTACTTACTCTCATATATTTTATACGAACAAAAATTCAAACTACTTTATGACTATACATTCAGGACTTTCGGCAACTGTGAAGACACGGAAAATAACCAGATAGTGGGCGTTGGTTCAACTAAAACGAGATTTCCTGAATAGTTTTGCGACGAAAATTGGCCGAGATATTAATTCGCAAAGATTATAACTTTAAACAATGCCATCGAGGCCCCTGCAGTTGAAGAATTAAAACATATTTTCTTTTACCATGCAGACGTCGTTGTATACTTATTGACAGTTATTTATCAAGATCCAGAGTAACAAAGAAGCTACGATTTGTGAAAAAACAATAACAAAGTCCTGAGCAGGTTTTACGAGCCTGCGGTCGCGGAATTTATCGATAAGGCGTTCCGATTGCATTGTTAGCTTGCGTCTCAAACGCTTAAACTTTCAGAATTAATATCTCGGCCAAGTTCCATCGCAGGACAATTTAAGAAATAAAAACCATTGCTTTTGTACCGACGCTAATTACCTGGGCATTTTTTGTGCCTTCATCGTTGCCCAACACGCTGTATAATTATGAATAAACCATTGTACGAATAAAAGTTTTATCTTTAATTCGACGATTAAGAATAATACCGGATCAGCATTAAGCAAAAATGAATGACGATCCAGTTCTTTTAAAAATAATACTTTTTTATTATGTAAGACAAAAATGTTAAAATATTGCCAATGAGCTATTTTTGCTTCAAGCAAATGGAATTCTGTCGCGATGGATGTCTCGGAAATTCCGATTGCAAATATTTATAAGCATTAATTATTGATAGCACTCAAGCTTTTAAGATGCGTGAGCGTAAATTTAGAAGAAATACCCCCCCCCCCCCATCGACGAAATTCCTTTACATCCGACGCCTTGAGTATCTCGGCCTATTATCATATTATCTTGTTTGACTTCCTTTTTGCAAAAATGAATGAAACAAAAACGAATTTAGCGTGATCGATGTTTGCTATATCTTTAAATTTGTGAAATACGGAGACCTTAACTAACAATGAGAAAAGGTATTTATATGCAGTATTTAGTACATGCATACGTATATCCCCACTCCCCACACTAAAAAGATTTTTGTGAATCTTTTCAAATGTTTTTAGCCAACCAAAAAAAAATTATGAACTGTGAAAAAAAATTTTTCAACCATTTTCAAAACACTCGTAACTTTTTCAAAAATTAGTTCATCAAGACGTTTTTTTTTTCAAATTTTTCGTTTCCGAACGTGCTGTTCCAATTTTTTTTTATTTCAAGTCACGCTTTATGAAATTTTTCATTGTTTTATAGAAAAATCTCAATATCTCAAAAAGCGGATTTGTTATTTTTGATTTCCTACTTTTTTTTAACTTTGATTTATTCTGTGAGTTTAATGCCGCAAGATTCATAGTTGGCAAATATCTTTTTCTTTACACTGCCGGGAAAAAGTTTGCGGCATAATAAACCGTTCCGGCACTCTTTTCAACTTTAGTCCGGAAACTTTTCGCCGTGCGGTGTATATATTTTTGTTTTTTCGATTGAAGAAAAAATTGCTTCAGTTTTTCTGACAATGAGAGAAAAATTTTTGTTATCAATCGAAACATAAAAATTAAAAAAATTAAATTCGGAATAAATCAAAGTTTAAAAAAAATAAATACTAAATCAAAAATCAACAATGGAGTTTTTGAGAAATTGCGATTGTTCTCTTAAAAAATGAAAAATTTCATACAGTTTGGTTTCAATATTTGTTTTTATATTATTCTTCTAAGAAGCGCATTTAAAAACACAACATTTGAAGAAAAAAAAATGTCTCGATTAACCAATTTTTGAAAAAGTTATGATCGTTTAGAAATGGTTGAAAAAAGGACGTTTTTTCCCAAAATTCATAACTTTTTTTCAGTTGGGTAAAAAATTTTTTAAAAAATTCACTAAAATCTTTTTAGTGGGGTAGTACAACATATAAAATTTTCAATAAAAAAAGAATGATCCAGTTGAAAAGTGGTCGAAATGATTTGAATAGGTGAATAGGTCATATAAGGAGCAATTTATACCTTATTAGTACAAGTAAAAGAAATAAAGTTCAAACAAACAGTGATGGTCTGTGAAGAGGCATCTAGTGGCTTGTGATCGTATGATAAGACGCCGGCGGGATCGAGAGCGACGAAGCGTAATGAGGAGTTGGGCTGCTAGAAGGCACTGATTATAAAATCAGATATACTTGCCGGATATGCGAACAATTTGTAGGTTTATGTACGGAGCATTTTACTATCAACCGGGAATCCATTGGGCACTCAAATTTCGAACCATTACCAAAATTACCATTAACCAAATTAACCGCAATTAATTTAATTACACATTAATCAAAACGATGTTATTCGACATCATGATGCATTCTTTAGGTTAATAACTTCTTAGTTCTACATACAATGCATATTTTTCCAAAATCGCAATATCAAAAATTAGAGAATTATCAAACTCGTTATTCTCGGGATCGCATTTATCAAAAATATGGAATAACGAGTATTATCGTTCATAATTTGATCCAATGTTAAGCCCGATGCGCATGCTACCAGAAAGATGGCAAAAAGTAGTGGCAAGCGATGGTCAATATTTCCGATAAAACATCAGTTTCCGTTTTTTTCGCAATATTCAATTTTGCGGAAACTTATTTTTACACCTAATATATCAAATATAAAAATAAACGCACAAGTCTTGTTTTTTTAAATCTATGTTTGCAGCTGTGTTTCTTTCAACGAACGATGAGTATTTCTCGGCTATTCGCGTTAAAAAAATAAATCTCCCTCCGCCTAAAACGATCCGTGTGTAGGTACGAATAATCCGTCTGTATCTACCATTGATGTCAAGCGGAATGATCGCCTAAATTCAACAATTTCCTCGTCTCCCACATTACCAACGTTGAGAAAAAATGCATAGGTACATCTAAAAAGGCATTAATGATATTCGCCATAAATAATTGCCAAGTAAGTATTTTTAAAACGGTGTAAAAACAATTATGAAAAGAAAACTCTTCGATTTCTTCGATCTGGATGAACGCGCGCTCGATAAATAAATAACGATCGACATAATCTCGAACGTATCAGAAAGGGTCGACAATACGTTTCTCTAGTATCAAAAAGAAAGCTTGTGTTGAAAACTCTTTGGGAAATTGCCAAGTTCGTGCAATTTCCTATACGACATGCAACGTGCGTTTCGAAAGTTTCAACCATTCTCTAGATAGAACAAACTAAATTGTTGCAAGTTCCTGGTTAGAGACGGACATTATTTCAAATGGAACCCCTTCAAAAGTACTTGTCCCACCATAAACTGACACTATTAACCATAATTTGTTGTTTACTAGCGATATACTCGGCATACTTCGCACTACTGTTTTTCCGCCATAATTTATTTCGCAGGGAATGTCAACGGAAGAATTTTTGAAGTTATACTTCTTTAGATGCGTTAGGCAATTCTGATGGGACATGTAGGTACTTTCTCGATGCCACGAATTCCGTGTCGCAACATGAATTAATTGCGAGTGAGAATTTATTTTCTTTTTCTTTCGGTCTGGAGTTATCGTAGTGATGCACATATGACATAATACCATGTGAGCTCTACTGTACAGTAACATACCGATGAAATAGTACGTAAGATTTCCGCAGACCCAAGTGGTGTAGGTTCCGCGCATATGCGTGCGTACCGCCTAATTCAGTTGTTCGATGAAGTTAAGTTGATTATCGCGAGTTGTCATTTTGGTGGAAATTATGTTTTCAGATTGAAGGTTATAATAACGTAAGTATTATTGAATTTGTCAAGTTATTCAAGTTATTATTTACTGAATCATCCGATTTAATATAATTTTTGAAAAATTGACATTTATATTATTATGTATTATTATTTGACGGCCGTCATTTAAAAGATGGTGATTTTAATTGTTTTTCTTGTTCTTTTTTTTATTTCAAAGATGTCTAAAATAAATGCGGAGAATGGCAAAACTTATAGTAAGTGTAACGAAGCCGATGAGAGGAAAAGATCAGCTGAACAAGCTCGGGACTTATGGACTATGTCGAAAAGAAACGGAAATAAACTGTATGAAATAAATATTATTTAATTCAGTTTAAGTGTTATTTGTTCGAATTTGTATTCGTGGTATTTAAGGTAGTTTCTATCGTTTTATCGCTTTCTTAAGATTATATTGAAAATTTGGATATATCTTCTTTGATGTCATATCGTACGTGTGTAATAATTTTAGGAAGGTTTTACCACGCGGAAGTTGAGATATTTATTGGTGAAAATCAGAATTTTCGGTAGTCTCTCATAAGAGCGCGTGTTAAAAGTTGTATGTTCATCCATAAATATCTTGGCTTCTACTCGATGAAGCCTTCTAAAACTTTACATACTCGTACACTTTTATGCAACATCAAAGAAGCTTTATTTAGTTTTTCAAAGAAAACTAAAGAAAAGAATTTTCGCAATTTGTGCAATTATACAGCAAGTATGTATTACCTTGGATGACCTTGAATTTGGAGTGTGTTGTTTTTTCGTCAATGTGCAACAATTGTTCTTTATTAATTTGAGCCCGCAACCCATTTTGTATGTGATAAAAACTGAAAAATAATGTTTCGGTTTTAATGTCACGATTGAACTACCTTAATGGTGTTTATCTATAATTTGACTAAGTTAAAATTTCATGTAAAAAACGAACGTGTAAAAAATTGTTTTTATCGATTGTCTTTACTCGCGCCAATGAGATATAACTTCTTATGTGCGCACATACTAACAATAAGTAAGCACTGTTGGTTTTTAAAAAAAATTGATTATTCAAGTGCTCTCGGATACACAATATAGCTTTTGGTTTTACCGTCTTGGGTGTATATAAATACATTATAAGGTTTCCCTATGCGCAAGCGGGCAACACATAGCCCTTCATAAGTAAAGCATAAATTTTCCAAACCCAAACCCACACACTTATAGCGATGGTCCCTGGAGCTTTGTTAATGGCCACGTCAAATCCGTGTCGCGCCGGAAACTGCAAACTCGAATGGCATATCTGTTGGTATCTTTGGGTAGTATAATAGTAGTACATCTTTGCTTTTAAATTTTACATTTTTAATTGTAAATTCGATTCTATTGTTTATTATATTTTTTCACCGAAATCTTGATAAGTACCGTTAGAAAGTCGTGGAGGATCGATGTTTCGTAGAAGAATGATAGACGAGCTAATTTTCAATGTTAAACCATGTAGCGGTGTGCTTGGTAAATCAAGTTAGTTCAAGAATTTGGTTGGATAATTAACAACTTCCTTTTGATTCATTAAAGTATTAACCGAACATTTTGGTTTTTTCTGGTATTTTGTTTCGCGAGTCGTGAAATATTTATAATTGACATCTCTGTTTTTTGCTCCTAATATAACACGTTCGCATAACCACTTATAAACTTTGCAATAATGTGCAATATTTTAAAAACCTCTGTTAACCAATTCGTCCGTTGTTACTGTTATTTTAAAGAAGTTTGTACGTCTTACATACTCCAATGCTTTCCAGTATTGCTTCTCGTTGCTCGTTCGTTTCCGATGCCCGTGAATGTTTTTTTCTTCCTTTCTTAATTGAAACGCAGATTGTCCAATCGATTTGATCCAATCGTCCAATTTCGTTTTGGTGCCATGTTTAATTTGACATTCGCTGTCAAATGAATTATACCACCAAAACGATTTTCTTCAAATTATTTTGTAAAAGATGGTTAGTAATTTAAAAAATTTTAAGCATAGTTTTAAAACGGACAAACGATGGGATTCATTTTTTCGAATTTTCAATTTTTACGATTTTAGTTATCAATGTTGAAATATGTCTGAAAACAAATTCTTATACTCGAGAGCCACGGTAAATAATTATTCTAGTGACATCGATTGATTATTCATTAAATCACTGTGTAAGGTACAGTCGCCAAATCTCGTCCCCTCGCCTAATTTCGTCCCCCATCGTTTTTTCCGATACAACTAACACCGCCCCTTATTGACGTAAGAAATCAATAGTCTTAGGTATCAGTTGATCACTACAAAGAATTGCATGGCGAAAATCACTCCTGCGACGAGATATAACAATAATTACAAAACGTGTCAAGTGGAGTTTTTTTATTCAAATTTTTGACGCTTTGAAAATCTTATGGATGGTCGATGTTTTGGGGTAAAATTCTGTTCAAATGATTGCTAGCTTCACGGACTGAAACATGATTAAGGAAGTTTGAGGTTAGGTAACGTATTTTGCAAGTAATGTTAACTCGATATCATAAACAGCAAATTCCTAATATCGTTAGGAGACGTCAGGAGACGCTATTAAGGATTTGCTGTTTACCTAATATCATTCCGGGATGACATTAGTTAACTAAACTATTAAACGTATCTTGTTTTCAATTGTATTGAAAATCCAGAACCAAAATTCATATTGTCAATGTTATAATAATTAAAATTAGTCTAATCAAACAAATGACTGATAACGATTTCACTGTAATATAATTCTAATAATTTATCATAATTTTTTGTAATGTTCGATTATACGCATTACTCGATACGCGAAATATCGTCCCCGGAGACGATATTAAGCAATCGAACGTGATTTCTTAAAAATGATACTTTATCGTAAATCTCGGTTAAAAGAGTTTAATGACAAAGATTATTAATGTTTTATTATTTTATAAAGTAGAGATTAATTTACTTTAATCATTCCGAGTTTTATTATTCATGTATCGTACATAATTTTTGCTTAAAAACGATTCAACAAAAAAGGGACGATATTTGGCGACTCTACCTTATATATAAAGAGTAAAAAATTTTTATGTTTTAGCAGGTGTTAGCTTAACATAAAAGATGTAAAGCATACTTATAATAAAATGAAAAAACCATACTGACTCTCTATAACTAAAGTTTCCTCGTCTAAAATTTAAAGTCGATACTCCCAAGCTGCATACAGTACTCGGTATTGAAATTTTTGTGGGTTTACTTTCATTACATGTTTTATGCTAAGCTAACACGTGTCAAAAAACAAAATACTTTTCTTCTTTTACTCTTGATACGATCAGTTTTCACTGAGATGCATTCTTTCAAAAATCACTAAAAAATTCAGGAAATATTCTTGCTTCTTTACTCGTTGCGTTGAGCGTGGAACGGGGAAAATATGACATTATTTTTTATCTAAAATTATTCTACTAATTCAGTAATCCTCGCGAGCGTGCGTCACTACACTCGCCAAATTTTCATCGCAATCGAATGAATGATATAAGAAGCCATACAGTGGACAGACAAACAAACAAACGAACATTCTTTCATTTTTATACGCAGCCAAAGTTCCTTATTGACGGTTCCGTTATTCGCGGATTGACAAATTGCAACCACTTGTCGTATTCGGGGCTTAAAGTATCTCCATTGGCGGATTCAAAATTGACAGTATATATTGTATTTTTAGAATATATACGTTTTTCTTTATCAGTTACCAATCAATAAAAACACGCCAGTGTCAAAGTAATTATAGGAGCGAGCGTCCAGTGGGTTAGTAGATGCGCAAATGAGCTTTGCAACTTATTCAGAAAAATTGATCCACCTATGGAAAGAAGCCTTGTGTTGAAAAGGAAAGCTGTCAATGCCACGGCTGAACATCAATCCGAATTGAAAGGCCTTTGAAAAAGCAGCTAAACAAGACAAAATTATTAAATTCTTCCAGTTAAAGTCCTAAGTCTGATAATAATAATAACAATTAAGCCATGATTTTTTTTCTTTGTATTTTTAATAACTATTATTCAACAAATATCAAGGATGTGCAAAGAAAATGTTTTTTGCATTGGTCTTTTTTTTTTAATACGGCGTGAGCTGTATAAAAGCGTGAGCCCGTAAAAACCATGGGAAAAAACGGTTATTTGAAGTAAAAAGGTTATAAGTGTTATTTAACAGAAAAAAAACATTGTCCTATTGTTGGTATAAAACAGATACGCTATTCGGTTACGAGAACATAGGTATATTTTTGAGAGCTTAGAATGAGGTATCAAAAACAAAACAAATGCTTACACGTCAAAGAAAATTTGTATTTTTATTTTTTTTATGTCACCGCACTACAAATAACACTGGCTAAGATTAAGGTTTTTCAGGGTGGGGGTAAGAGACGAAGCTGATATGCGTAGATATTGGGTGACGTCAGCAATACCAACTTATAGATACTGAAAGATTATGATTCGCGCAGACCCATAATACGAAAATTGTTCAAGTATATATGTATGTTAACATTAATTTTATTCACAAATATATTTATTTTAATTACTTAGGATTATTAGAAAATTTGTTCTCCAAAACTAAAAGCTAGCTGCTGGAAGAAAGTTCAAGTTTGGCAACGTTACGTGATTCCTCCGCAGCTGTTAGATCGGATCATCAACGTATAGTATGAACTGCGCGGTGTCTACATAAAGGCCTTCCAAAAGTGTCCGCCAGAGTTAGACAAAGAGGGATCCAGAAGGAGGTCAATTGCTGTCTCTTTCTAAGAATTTCATTGGCTGTGTCGATTGCTGCCATGGATATAATAGATACAGAATACCCCTCGTTGCTTTCATAATATAATACGTCACAAAACGATTTGAGATGCACACGTTTTAATAAAAATTATAACTTCTGGAACATTTTCGAGTAGGAAAAAATAATTGTTCGTCATCAGTGTTTCGATGGCTTACACGTGTTTCATTTGTAAGCAAAGATTGGACAAATCAAAAGATTTACCATTCCACAAGTACCTAAGTTATTTATGTCTTGTTTATAATGTATTCCAGATTATGGTTAGCTATTTCGGAGATTGATAATTTGGTTATAAATTTTGTATTTCCCGTTGACTTGCATTATCTTATCGAAAACAATGGTTCGATGGCGTAGGAAGATCTGGCGAAAATCCAGGAAAAGAAGCAGCTCTTTGCCCTCGTCGCTTTCATACCTACGTTAAATCTGAAAAAAACACAACGAGAATAGTGTTGAATCGTCTATAATGCACCTAGTCGAAGTACCATTGATTGATAGGACACTTGATTCGATTTTGAGTAACTGCAGGGCCCAAAATGACGTTACGTTGAATTCCCAGAGGCCAAAACCAGAAATCTCAAACAAGTAAGCTAATTTAATTGATTAGAACCCTTTTTTCAATATTTATTTTCAAGAATTTGTAACACCAGCAATAACATCTTTCTAAATTATTAATATTTTGTAGACGTATGTTAGACCTACCCAATACTATCGATATTTTGAGGAAAAAGTTTCGATCCAATAATTTACCGTGGATAGAGATTTCAAAATCGTCAATAATAGTGCAAGTTTGTTTGGAGACTATAAAGCAAGAGCTAAATGATCGTCAACGAAAAATAGCATATTTGTAGTGTATAAATTGGCGACTGAGACAAAGGATAAAGAAGACAAAATTGCTAATGAAACTTTTAGTAAAAAAGAATTTCTTAATGGAGAAGGAAATGAAGCTTCTACGCGTGAGTATTATCGAGTCATCGTGACAGCTCCAAGGTAACAATTGTAAATATAATTAGGGCACCGAAACATCGTCAATATATACAAACGATCATAGGAGATCGTTTATGTATACCGAGAAATCTCCGTGCACTTTTACAATGCACATTTATAAATTGTTGATGTATTTTTGTTATATCTATTCCCTCTGCGACCCAGCGAGACGATTATCTTAAGGTAGTCCTATCGTTACAGCGTTTGCGTAAGATTTCACTGAAAATTTGCAGAATCGTTCTTTGATGTCATATGTATATGTGTGTAAAATTTCAGGGGCCTTTATCGACTCAAAAAATACGATATTTATTCTTGAAAATCCTCACTTTTCGCAATCTCCCATAAGAGCCCGTGTTAAATATCGCAACATTATACAACGAGTATCTCGATCATTTGATCGATGAAGCCTGTTGAAATTTTG
>JAPYZT010006443.1:0-13873 GCA_030522965.1 Tryphoninae sp. A BG-2022a | reverse complement strand
TAATTGAAATATAATTTTCATCGTTTCAATTTCGATGATTTTTTTGTTATTATCACAAAACGATTTCCAAAGATTTTGTTTTTGCTATTATCACGAAATTATTTTAATTTCGATTTTTGTTTACATTACAATTGCAAAATTACGATTTTATTTTTTCCAGGATCGAATTTTCGATTCACTAATCGAAATATAATTTTCATCGTTTCAATTTCGATGATTTTTTTCTTATTATCATAAAACGATTTCCAAAGATTTTGTTTTTGCTATTATCACGAAATCATTTTAATTTCAATTTTTGTTTACATTGCAATTGCAAAATTACGATTTTATTTTTCCTAGGATCGAATTAGGATCGAATTTTTGATTCACTAATTGAAATATAATTTTCATCGTTTCAATTTCGATGATTTATTTTTGTTATTATCACGAAATGATTTCCAAAAATGTTGTTTTTATTATTATCACAAAATCATTCTAATTTCAATTTTTGTTTACATTGCAATTGCACAATTACGATTTTATTTTTCCTACGATCGAATTTTCGATTCACTAATCGAAATATAATTTTCATCGTTTCAATTTCGATGATTTTTTTCTTATTATCATAAAACGATTTCCAAACATTTTGTTTTTATTATTATCACGAAATCGTTTTAATTAAAATTTTTTTTTCCCTCACAATTACAAAATTACGATTTTATTTTTCCTACGATCGATTTTTTGATCCAATAATCCCAATAAAATTTTCATCGTTCCAATTTCGATCAAACTGTTCTTTCGCTTCCTACCGTATCGTTAGTTTACCGATTCGCCTCGAGTATTCTTCGCAATGTTACATATCTTTACATAGCGTACTCGTTCCCTCCTTTCTGGAAGACATTCTCTAGTGTACTTTTGAGCTCGAGGGACAGCGAGATGTAAAGAAGGAGAGGGTCTAGAAGCGGGGTTGGGGTGGGGGATCGCTTTTTTCACATAACGGTGAGCGATAAGCCGCGTATTTACGAGGTGAGTAAACTAGCGAAAATGCGATAGCGCACGATTCGGCGAGCTTACACGTCAGAACGATGGAAAGTATCGAGCCTGTTTCGTGTATTAAGCTCGTAGCCCTATCGCTCTCCCGTGCGATAAATCTCGACGGTTGTGTTAATATTGTTATTACAAAAAAAAAAAAAACAAGAATTATTAATTATTTAATTAAAAATAAAAGAAAACAATTAAACATCTCCAACGTAATTAAACGGACGATAAATCTCTTAATTAATGAAATCCTTCATTTTTCGACCTGGAAAATAATTCGTTTATTTTAAACGAATCTAAATTTACCGAAAGTTCGAGACCGAAGACCGAGACCTTGCTTATTTTCAAAGTCTCTCGTTCGATCACCGTCGAGCCGTCCTCGCACGTGCTCAATGACTCATACTACTCGGTTATTATAATGCATTGCACGCTTCGAAAACCGGCACACACAAGGGTTTGGTCGTCGTGTATGGGACGAAACGAAGGTGGAGAGAAATGAGCGAGAAAGGGGAGAGATCGGAGTAAATGATGAATTTTGTTTTTTTTATCTCGTTGATTTCCGGTGCTCCCACGAGTATCGATAATGACGACGATGATGACTCCTCGCGATCCCCATGCTTGTTCGATAATTATTGTATTTCTGTATCGTGTCTCGATCGATTCATGACGAATATAATAATGATAATAATAATATCTCACGAAGTTCGAATCGAGCGTGTGACCGGATTAATTTCACATTATAAGTGACGGTTTAATGAGACGGAGAAAGCGAGGGAGTTCCGATGTTCGAGCCTGACAATTCACGTCTGGGGGCTCGTTTATCGAGGTGGACTCGATCACACGTGTGATATATTCGCTTACTTCGTCATGGGAAACGATTGTGATGGAGAGAATTTTGTAAAAGTTTGTAGGATTTTGAGATTGGAGAGATTTTGTTTTGTTGGAAATTGATTAATTTATTTATGTTAAGATTTGAATTAAATTTGTAGTTTTGATAAATGGGATGGATATCATTTTTTCTATGATTGTGTTTGGAGGGATGTGAGAAATTATTTGTCATTGGTTAGAATTTGAATTATTTGGATGAAATAATTAATTTGTTGCTTATTTTTTTAGTTTTTTATAATTGGAAAATTTTGTGTCAGAATCATTTTAGATTCGAACGATAGTTGTAATTTGACGTTGATCCAAAAGTGATTGATAAATTTTCATGAAATTGTAAGTATTAATCGAAATGATTATTTTTTTTATTTGTTTCAATAATTCGATTAATCTCGTGTCAAAATTATTTTAGATTCGAACGATAATTGCAATTTGACCTTGATCCAAAAATGATTGATAAATTATCATAAAATTGTAATTATCCATCGAAATAATTATTTTTTCAATTTGTTTCAATAATTCGATTAATCTCGTGTCAAAATCATTTTAGATTCAAACAATAATTGCAATATGACCTTGACCCAAAAATGATTGATAAATTATCATAAAAGTGTTATATTCATCGAAATGATTATTTTTTCAATTTGTTTCAATAATTCCATTAATCTCGTGTCAAAATTATTTTAGATTCGAACGACAATTGCAATTTGACCTCGATCCAAAAATGATCAATAAATCATCATAAAATTGTAATTATTCATCGAAATGATTATTTTTTCAATTTGTTTCAATAATTCAATTAATTTCGTGTCAAAATCATTTTAGATTCAAACGATAATTGTAATTTGACCTTGATCTAAAAATTATCGATAAATCATCATAAAATTGTAATTATTCATCGAAATGATCATTTATTCAATTTATTTCAATAATTCGATTAATCTCACGTCAAAATCATTTCAGATTCGAACGATAATTATAATTTGACCTTGATCCAACCCTCGAAGCATTGATACATCTTTATCCTTCGAATCCTCGATAGATACATAAGCGTCTGTCTAGCCCCAGTCGTACGTGTCGAAAATGTTCGGCAATTCAGTTGGGGACGTACACTTCTACGAGTTTCTCTCCGGAGTCCGATGATTCTACGTATCTGTGTGCGGTTCGTCGTTGCAGACGACCACAGGCCGTGGCTGGCGGCTCCCGATATCTCACCCCTTAGCTGTAGCGAGAAAGAGACAGAGGTGGAGAGTATATATGCGCGCGCGGCACTGTTTCTGTGCTGTGGTTGCCCCATGATCGCCTATAACGCAAAGTGGGGCAATATGGACCACCAAAACAAAAACTCCCTTTTCACTCCAATAAAACCAAACCCACTCCACCAAAAATCAATAACAACCCCAATAACAATTCCCACAATCCTCCCACCCATCTTGCCACCTTTTTCAAAAACATTCTAAAATCCAAAAATTCTCAAAATTTCAATTTCCCAACAACCCTTACCAAAGAATCGTTCTTAAATCCCCACAGAATCAATATTTCCCTCTCTTTTATTTAATTATTATCGAAGAAAAAACAAAAATTCACTGCTTATATGAAAATCTCTAGATCCATCTTGCCCAGGGTGGTCCATATTAACTGGCATTAGTTCATAAGCCATAGGCAGCCTTCGTGGCAGTCTGTGAGCCAGCATAGGGCAGGACATAAGCCCCCGCGTGCTCGAAGGGGTGCACTATCCCTCTCTCTCTCTCTCTCTCTCTCTCTGTCTCGCTTAGAATATTGCCGAGGCGGGGGTGATCGTGGTAGCCGTGGCGTCGGTGGTGGCTCGAGACCCCATGAATCATCCGACGGGGTGCAATCAATACACGAATCCCGACCCTCGTCCACCCACAGCGGCAGCTCCTCGACTCGCTTTCCAACCACCATGAGCTGTCGCATGAGGCTCCTCACCTCCTATCTCCATATACGTGTGCTCACACACACACACACACACACACACACACACACACATACACACACACACAAATACACACAAACACACACACACAAACACACATATATATATTGTTTGCAAAATTTACCGTATAGAACATACACGTCATGACTGTACACTCAGGCGTTCTATATGTTGCATGACTGTACGATGGGGCCCTCGGCTTTACACGCGGGGCAAAACGCGCCAGCCTGTCGCGCCGTAAGACTCGCGTGGGCATGAATTTTCACGTTGTTTCGCAGAAACGAATCGACCCTGTCTCGGCCTACTACAACGTTACCTGGCCGTACGGAAAAGAGCACAAATGATCGTTACTTCTTCTTATTGCCCTTATTACAAGTTGAACGTTGTCATTATCCGCACGCGCGGGATTCTCATCTTTAGCGTGGAACAAAAAGAAAGTAACGGCCAACGATTTACAACGTAGACTTTTCATTAATCGAAAATTTGATGATTTTTATCGGAACGATCGAGGACTCGATTAATCGTCAACTTTCAATAATTTTGAAATTTTTTTTGGAATCAATGATTTTTGTTAAAATTGATTTTGTTTTTGGTAATTTTTGAATTTACTTCTTTTTTTCGGGAAGTTTTTTGATTCTTTAGGGGCCGTTTATCGTCAACGTTCAATGATTTTGAGATTTTTCTTGTAATAAATGATTTTTATCAAAATTGATTTTCTTTTTGGTAATTTCTGAATTTACTTTTTTTTTTCGTTAAATCTTTAGATTTTTTATGGTCGGTTAATCATCAAGTTTCAATAAATTTGAAGCTTTTTTTCAATAAATGATTTTTTTCAAAATTGATTTTGTTTTTGGTAATTTTTGAATTTACGTCTTTTTTTTAAGTGAAATTAAGTTTTTAGATTTTTTTAGGGGCCGTTCATCGTCAACTTTCAATAATTTTCAGATTTTTCTTGTAATAAATGATTTTTTTCAAAATTGTTTTTAGTAATTTTTGAATCTGCTTTTTTTCGTTAAATTTTTAGATTTTTTAAAGTCGATTAATCGCCAACTTTCAATAAATTGGAAGCTTTATTTAAATAAATAATTTGTTTCAAAATTGATTTTGTTTTTGGTAATTTTTAAATTTCCTTTCTTTCGCTCAGTTTTTAGATTTTTAATTAATTCAATTTTGAGATTTTTAATTAATTGATAAGAAATCCAGAACCCTCGAATCGTCACTCCCTCATCGTTCCTTACTTCGTCGTTTTTTTATTTTAACACTTGGTCTATAAAACGTTACCATTGTAACGTCCAATGGTGATATAAAAGCGATGCCACGGATAGTTGCGAAGCGAGATATCGTCCCATCGGCATTTCCCATGGGCGCAACGCGTCCGATCGATGAACGAGCCCCGCGCGAAAAAAATGTCTTTTTTATCGCTCGTCTACGATCGTTCTTCGCGAAGTTTGCCCGTGAAAGAAAATCGCCCCGGGAAAACACGGAACTTATCAGAGGACTCGATTCGTCAAAATTACAAAACAATCAAAATTCCTCGTCGAAGAAAAAATTTCTTAAGTTCCCAAACAAAATTTTCCAACTTAATCAACGTCGTAAAAAAAAATTGCAACGATCGATTACAAAATTTTGAATTGAAATTTGGAAAAAATGTTTGAAATTTTGTTTTTTTTTTCATTTTCAGAAAATTCTTTGTAAGAAAAACGATAGATAAGAATAACATGTAAATTTTTGATATTTTATTATGATTATTCTTTTTTTTTTCTTTTTTTCAGAAAATTCGTGATAAGAAAAACGAGCTCGAAGATTCGCTCGAGAAAAATTCCCTCGTATCAAACTTCCGTGTCTCGCGTGCCGTCACATCCGTCTGTCGGTCTTGACGCGCTTGGATAACCGGCTTCTGACGACGGGTAAGTGGCACGTGACTTCTTTTATATCTCGTGCGCGCCTCTCTCACACGAGAGAGCCAACAATTCGCGAGCAGAAAACGGGATCAAAGACTCCAGAGAATTATGACCCGAGCGATCTCTGTATCTTTTTTTCCAGCGAGTCGCGCATTTAATGTAGCCTTATAGGAATTTTATACACTGCGAAAAATGTCGGGTACAAAAAAATGAGACGAGTTGAAACAGGTCGATAAATTGTCTCGAATGAAAATCGATCGTTCAAATCGAACGATACATTTTTCAAAATTTTCCAAAAGAATTTATAAACATTTTTTTCACATTTTCATTTTTGATATCAAAAATTCGAACTATTTTCAGAAAACGATAAAAAAAACCTCGCTTTATTATGAACGAATAGAAAAAATTGAAAAAGTAAAACGAAAATATTCTGTACAATTTATAAAAAAAAATTTAATTAATCCGTTCGATCGAAATATTAAAAGTTTAATTGAGATGTATAAATGTCTGTGAACGACGCGTAGACTCGAATGTGTGTTTAAAATCGAAAAAGGAATCTCACGAGGACGAATCGTGTTTCATCGTAAAAGTGAACGACCCGTTTACGTGCCGCGCCCTTCGAAGGTTTGATCGCGGCTTCCTCTCACCCTCGTGGTAGGACAAAAGAGAGAGGACTTCCCTGGGTTGATGCACGAATACGCGTATACCACCGGAGCTTTTAAAGTATCGAGGCAATAAAGTCCGTCGGGTCCGACGACGAAACGAGAGAGAAGAAGACGAAGGAGAGTTCGTCGGTCACGCTCGCCCACGTGACTTGGTACGGGACGGATGGACGGAGGTAAAAGAGTCAAAAAAGGAAAAAGAGAAAAATACACAGAAGAGAAGTAAAACGAAGCAAGAAATCGTTTCGGGTGTCTCGTGTGTTAAAAAGCTCGAAAGATAGAGAGAAGACGGACAGACGGACGGACGAACAGACGTGGTATTACGTCGGAGTTGCGAAAACCTGTTCCCCCAACGATCGGCCATGTTCCAAGGCGTGTGGGTGAAGGGTTAATCGCTACTTCCGTTTCCTGCGTCAGTGGCGCGAAAGGTCCCGACGACCGAGAACATCGAGAAAACTCGGTTGAACTTCATCGAGTCGCTTCCTTCCACACGATTTACGCCTGAACTTTTACCATTGTTTCGTGGATTCCGACGAAGGTAGCTTCATGAGGGGAAGATTTGCGTTTGAATGATTCGAAATTCCCGCAGTGCATCGCCACCTGGTGGTCGTGGCGCGCGCTCGACAAAATGGCTGCGCTCAAATCTGCGCTCGAAATTCCTTTCAAGTAACCCGTGCAGAAATGTTGACAGGGATACCCTATGTCCGATCAAATCCTAATCAGGATTTGTCATGGATTCCCCAAAACCGGCATCTCGTTGCGAATCCAACTTGCATCAGTATCGACATATGTACGACGACGATGGCATAATTTTGAAAATGGTGCGGTCACTTATATTTTCGGTATTACTATTAAATTCCTATGTAAGTCTCTGTTTCTACTTATCGACGTTTGCGGGGTGTAAATCCGTGCAGAAATGTTAACAGGGATACCAAACTACTGATCGTATTCTGATCAGAATATGGCAGGGATTCAATCCTAATATGAAGCCTGTGGTGAGCGTAGATTTTATGACAAGTACGAATATATATATATATATATATATATATATATATATATATATATATATATAGTAGTCGTAGTACCGGCCACGACCGACAGGTGGCGCATGGCCATCCCGCTTCTCATAAACGAATCATGTGTCCGCTGGCATTATAAATGCGTAAACTGTACAGAAAAGTATTAAGGTTCCTCTGGAACGTGCTGCAAAGAATTAGCTCACATTCCAATAAGTGTGCTATTCGATTCTTGGATCGTACAATTACATACCCTTTTTTCATATATATATTTATTATTTACTCATTCTATCCTGATGCTTTTAATTTGTTTCCTTGAAGCCGCGGGTAGAAGAGTGATTTGATCGGGATCCTTGCTCGAATCCAGTTAGAGTCATTAACGGATTCGGATCGGAATTCCTAACGGAATCCAGTTTAGAAACCTTACATTTAGTTCTCGAATCTGATCCGACATCTGACTAGATCCCCGATTGGGAGTCCGGGACACAGGTCAGAATCCAGCTGTTTTCCTGCCAAAATTTCTGCACGCGGAACGAATAATCATTACAAATCATTCAAAATTAACCAGAAACGCAAAAAATAAATATATTTCTCAAATATCGCGTCGATGTTAAGATTGAGAAAACTCGGTTGAACTTTATCGAGTCGCTTCCTTCCACACGATTTACGCTCAAACTTTTACCATTGTTTCGTGGATTCCGACGAAGGTAGCTTGATGAGGGAAAGATTTGCGTTTGAACGATTCGAAATTCCCGCGTTGTGTCGCGCCACCTGGTGGTCGTGGCGCGCGCTCGACAAAATGGCCGTTCTTAGATCAGCGCTCCTTTTCAAATAGCGAATAATCGCTACAAATCATCCAACCAACCAGAAATACAAAAAATAAATATATTTCTCAAATATCGAATCGATATTAACAATAACAAAATAAAAAAATACAATTCATCGGTAAAATTAAACAAAAAATATTGACTATTTTTAGTTCATAAGAACAAACACATTTTTCATTCGTCGCGAGAAGTATGAATGATTCTAGAGCGGTGCTTGATACGCCGTAATCGTCGCGAGTGTCTTCTGCGTCGTTTTTTGTTTTTCGTCGTCGTCGTCCCGTCCGTCTTTTTCTCGCTTTGCACGAACCTCGGCTGCGGTAGACGCGAGACGTCCTCTCGCTTTCCATATCGTTCGTATAAATGGCTGCATTTACATCTGTCGCTCACGCCGATTGTAGAGGGCGTGCGTTGTCGAGAACCCCGTTCAATTGACTCGGTAGCAGACTCGGTATATATATATATATACTTTTATTTTTCGCATTTATTTCTTTTCGCTGGATTCGTACTACACGCTCATTTATATGCCCTCTGCACCGTAACGATGTACAAAACACGAGCCAGTATCGCACTCTCGTACCATCGCGATGAATTCACTTCGCGATGGTTATAAATGGACCCGGAACGTAGAAATTCATGTACACCCATTGCATATCCATTTCTTGTCTGCCGAACACATCAGGGTCAAAACCTCTGCCACGTTTCGTATCAAAGTTCGCCATCGCTCGTGTCCCTAACAAGATTTTCAATCGTGATTACGTCGAAAAATTTTGTTTCATTTTTTATGAATAAAATAAAATAACAAAAAAATTGTTTTTTTTTTGTAAAACGTACTGTATTTGATTGATGTTAATATTTTTATTCCACCTTGTTGATTTATTTCGTTTTCACGACGAGGTGTTTATTGTTGATAAAAGGAAAAGTCGATCGATTTTCGATTTAATTGAAAATCAAACAAATTTGAAATTGTTCGAGATTAGAGATTCGTTCTCGGGATTGATAAATTTATGTATCATTGTTGATTAAAGTGAAAATCGATTGACGATTGATCGATTTTCGATTTAATTGAAAATCATACAAATTTGAAATTATTCGAAATTAGAGATTCGTTCTCGGAACTGATAAATTTATGTATCATTGTTGATAAAACTAAATATCGATTGACGATTGATCGATTTTCCATTTAATTGAAAATCAAACAAATTTGAAATTGTTCGAGATTAGAGATTCGTTCTTGGGATTGATAAATTTATGTATTGATTCTTGATTAAAGTAAAATTCGATCGACGATAGATCGATTTTCGATTTAATCGAAATTCATAAAAAATCTAAATTATTCACAATTACAGATTCGTTCTCGCGATTGTTAAATTGATGTATTATATCATTGTTGATTAAAGTAACAATCGATCGGCGATCGATCGATTTTCGATTTAATCGAAATTCATAAAAACTATTCAAAATTAGAGATTCGTTCTCGCGATTGATAAATTTATCTATCATTGTTGATAAAACTAAAAATCGATCGGCGATCGATCGATTTTCGATTTAATCGAAAACCATACAAATTTGAAATTATTCTAAATTAGAGATTCTTTCTTCTGATTGATAAAATTATGTATCTTTGTTGCTAAAACTAAAAATCGATCGGCGATCGATCGATTTTCAATTTAATCGAAAATCACGCAAATTCAAAATTATTCAAACCTAAAGATTCGTTCTCGCGGTTGTTAAATTGATAATATCATTGTTAACAAAACTGTCTCGGGACGGTGGAACGTTGGCAGCGCTTTTGCAAGAAGTCTCGAGCGTGCCGTTAGTCGCTCGAATAACGGAGCGTGTACGATGCGGAGGACGAGGACAACTTCGCGCGGATTATGCGTTCCATTTTCCTTCGAGTTCTTTCTCTAATGGAATTCTCTCACTGCGATTCCTCCGATGGATTAAATTTTATTCGTTGTTTCTTCTGTACGTCGCGGCTGCTTCGACGTGGATTGACACGTAGCCGTCTGTCGGTATATCTGCTGATGAGCGACAACGAAAAGAAAAAAAACACACCCACAAAAAAAAACGAAACAACGTTGTCGCGCGCGAGACGAGATCGAGTTTCTGTAACGAGGTGAATGCACGACTATGCATTTCTATCGCCTAATTCGTAAAAAGCCACATGCTGCGATATCCAACGTATTCGACCTCGACTCTGATTAACTTGATAAAAAAAACAAAAACAAAAATAAACAATATTACTAAAAAAAAAAATTGTTTAACGATGCAACTGCGTAATTGTTTCACGTCGCAACACGTCGAAAATGTCAAACTTAACGCGAATCAAACATTACCAAAAGATAATTAAAACTGTTTTTGATAAAAGACATAATCTTTAAAAATTGAATCGATAAAATCACAATTTTTTGTTTTTTTTTCTAACACGGTCAACGACTTCTTGCTCGGTAAAGTTGATAGAGTAAAGGTCAAGATTCTCCCCCGAAACGACATATCTCCCTTATCGTTGAATTTTATCAAGAATCCTGATGACGAGGCGTAATTGAAGGTTAATTGATCGCGATCTGCGTCTTCTCGTTCGTTCTCGTTGATCGCGCAGCAGTGATTTAACGCCGAGCTAAGGAAGGAAAGAAAGAAAGAAAGAAAGAAAGAAAAACATGAAGAACGATGCGGAGGGGAGAGAGAATGATCGGTATAGAGTCCGCGAGGAATACAACGCCAAATCGTAAACCGAGAATCGTCAGTTACGACCGAACGAACCGACTCTCGAGGGACAATAGCGTCATTAGCATCGAAAGATAATTCGGTTTTTACGACTCGGCTCTTATTCCTCAACAATCTCGAGCTCGAACGTGTTTTCATCGGGTCGCAAATAGTGGCGCATTGGAAATATTATTGTTCAGGATATTGTCGAGACCCCTTTTATTAATGCTCGACAACGCACCTCCCCTTCCCCCACTCCTCTAGTTTTATCGCGATAAGAGTTTTTTTTTTCTTTTAATAAATGTATCTAACGGTATGTGAGAATGTGTTTGTGTGTTTTTGTGTGTGGTGGAGGAATTAAATGTTCGGATGAATAATCCGTTCTCGCCGTCTCGAGAAGAATTTGTGTGTGTGTGAGAGAAAGAGAGGGCGGGAGGGGGGGGGGATAGATAGAGAGAGGCTGCGGAACGTGTGGGGCAAACGATGTATGATACGAGTACACGCTATAGCACGTGTTTTTTATTGTCGCGCAAATCCGTGAATACGCAAGGCCATCGAGGACTCGATAAGATAATAAGTCGATTATAATTTGTAAATAAGTCAATTGTAATAATAATATCGATAATAGTGTTAAGAATAATAATAGTGGTGATAATACTTGTAATGATAATAATAATTTGATAAATATTATTATTTTTCACGAGTAATAATCGAAAAAAGCATTGAAATATTTTTATAATTCGATAAAGTGACATCTATCGGTAAAATGCATTATGAAAATAGAAGGAATTTTCGTTATAATTTTTTTTTTTTTGCAAAACATAGTTCATAAATAAATCAATTTTAATAATAGGTAATATCAATAATAGATAGTATTATTAGTAATAATAATGATCATCATGATGCTCATAATAATTAATAATAATACTAATAAATAATAATAATAATAAATGAAAAAAACATTAAAATATTTTTATAATTCGAAAAAGACATGACATCTATCGGTAAAAGTTAACTTGCAAATAAAAGGAATTTTCTTTATAACATTGTTTTTTAAACACTATTTATAAATAAGTCAATTGTAATAACAAAGTCAATAACAGTTGTAATAATAACAATAGTGATGCTGATACCTATAATGATAATCATAACATAACAAATATTATCGTTTTTTCTCGAATATTAATTATCAAAAATTCCATAATCGAAAAGAAAACACTCCATTTTTGTATAATTTGAAAAAGTGACATCTATCATTAAAATGCAATATCAAAAAAGAGAAGGAATCTTCTTTTTAAATAAGTTTCTTTATGCTAAACACGAAAGCAGATTGTACGAAAGAATCGATTTAATGACCGATTTAACATACAGATCGGTGGGTTCAAAAAAGTTGACAAAAGTTTTTCGATTCGTACCGGAAGTGCGAAATCGACGACAGAGAGAAAGAGAGAGAGAGGGACCGGATTTCACGGTGCGGATGCGCGAATTCACAGCGACGGACCTCACACATCCGATCATAAATGTGGCAAAGTGCGTGAGCCGCCGAATAAACGGGCAAGGGGCGGAGCGGCGGAGGTGGGGGGGGGGGGGGGGCGAATGTAATTTGCCGCACATACACAAAGGACACACGTAGCGTCGCGTATAAATATATGGGCGGTGAAATTATTTACTAGAGAGAAATACGTACGGTGTCGACAAATTTTTGCCTTTGCCCCCCCCTCCCTCCCTCTCCGCAGCGCAATCGTCGTTCGTCCTCGCTCGAGCTCTCCCCGACCCTGGACGAAGTTTCAAACGGGGACGGCGCGTCGGTACGCCGTGTACGAACGATAAAATTATTTCGGGCGCCAGCCTGCCACAGTTCCGACGGATATTCGCTGTGGTAGGGGGATATGCCGGGCTATTTTTTTTTTTTTTTTTTTTTTTTTTTTTAATTCGGAAGTGGAAGTTTAACTCCGGACATTTTGCACCGGTCGTGTGGAGGGCGCTTTTATTTTCGG
Source organism: Tryphoninae sp. A BG-2022a (assembly GCA_030522965.1). Classification (NCBI taxonomy): domain Eukaryota; kingdom Metazoa; phylum Arthropoda; class Insecta; order Hymenoptera; family Ichneumonidae; species Tryphoninae sp. A BG-2022a. Next base: position 911 of record JAPYZT010006443.1, on the reverse strand, counting down.
TGATGCGCAATTTAGGGACCGGCGAAACGATCGGAAAAGGGCGTTCGCGAAATATGCGATTTACATTTTTGTTTTTTTGTTTTGCCTCTTTTTTTTATGCTTCATTATTATTGTCATTTAGCCGGAAATCGTCTACCTATTATTTCTTTGTGTAATTAATCGCTTTTATTAGATTTATATACGGTTATTCAGATTTTTAAAATTCAAATATTTTTATAATTCGATAAATATATATATATATATATATATATATATATATATATATATAGAACTATAAAACTATAGAATATCTGTATATATTATAGTATCTATATAATTGTCTATATAATCTATAATTTATATCATTATTTATCTATATGAAATATAGATACTCTATAGTTCCATCCATATATATATATATAGACGGAATTCGTCTCATACTCCAACCGAAATGTCCCGTCACACTGGAGTTTCCCGATTGGCCAAATGAAATTCGCCGAGACGACGTGGCAACGTCGCAAACAAAGGAACACCGGCAACCTGGGAAAAAGACAGTATATAAAGCCGGGAAATCGCTGTATAAATCGGTAAATTTATTGATCACTTACCAGTAGGTTAACTCTGAATAAGAGTTGATGCTGGGGGTCTCCGAATAAACTCTCAAGAAGAATTTAATTTCTCACATGAAGTTCTGAATAAGATCACACTGAAATGAACACTTCGTATGATCACACCTGAAAAATTAAATCAAAATATTGATCTGTCACTACGTGGACGAGGACAAGAGAGACCCGAGGATTGTATAGCGGACGACGGAGAGCGGGAGAGGGAAGAGATACTTGCTCGGAGCACTGAGTCCGAGAAAGCAAAGAAAAACGATCATAATCGATACCAAGGAATAAAATACTCAAACCTGAAACGACGATCCTGTA
>JAPYZT010006440.1:0-12977 GCA_030522965.1 Tryphoninae sp. A BG-2022a | reverse complement strand
ACTAAACACAAAAAATTAAAAAATGATTTTTGTAATTTACTTTCAATATTTAATCAAGCGACGATATTTTTTTTAATTCTCTAAACTGTGAGAGATCCACTCAACTAAAATGTCCTAAAAAAATTGTATCAACTAAAAACTAAACACAAAAAATAAAAAAATGATTTTTGTAATTTACTTTCAATATTTAATCAAGCGACGATAACTTTTTTAATTCTCTAAATTATGAGAGATTTACTCGACTAAAATGTCCTAAAATAATTTTATCAACTAAAAACTAAAAACAAAAAATAAGAAAATGATTTTTGCAATTTACTTTCAACACCTAATCAAGCGACGATATTTTTTTAATTCTCTAAACTGTGAGAGATTCACTCGACTAAAATGCCCTAAACAAATTCTATCAACAAAAAACTAAACACAAAAAATAAAAAATAAATGATTTTTGCAATTTACTTCGTTTTTTCATTCCGAAAACACGAACCTTTGAAAGTGACAGTCTTCAAATATTTACAAAGCGTGCTACCATCGATATGTTCGAGCTCGTCGCACATGCCATGATGATTTTTGCCGCATTTGTCAGATTGCAAATCGTGAAGGGCGTAAGCGACAGCGTAAACAGCATCGCGAACAAAGTGCAAAAATTTTTGTTGCTTGTAGCCGCTCCGTGGATTAATTTTCAAGCTCTCATCGTAACAATCCTTTTCACTACGACGTCCAGTAGAATTTTTATCACCGCAATGATGATAGTCGTGCCAAAATTCGGAAAACCACGGATTTATGCGCTCGTGTTTCAACGTGAGATTCGTGAAGTACTCATCGAAACCGGACATGTGTCTCGAGAGGGGTTGAACGGCAAGGGCACCTTCGAGGGTCGTACTCTCTTGATCCTTGTTCTGATTGCCAGGATTTATAAATTCTCGATGATTGGACGTCGACCAAGCGTCGCTGCCGATCCAAACGAAACGCGTCCCAACGCCCAAGCGTCTCGCCGCCTCCAATACGCGTATCGTTGTTGTCTTCTCCGCGAAAAGTACAACGACTTGAAACGAGAAATAAGAAATAATTTATTTCAAAAAAATTAAATTTTTTATTTCGCTAAAATAGAGAAAAAAAAAAAGAAAAACTTTGATTTTTGCTAATCCTTGTGAGGTTTCTCATTTTTTTTCTGTGAAGAAGTCTCGGGAGAAAAAGTTCTTTTAGAAGCTTCTGGATAAATCCTCGATAAGCCGATTAAGTTCATCTCGATGAAATCTGATGGGTGACTAGCGGGGAGAGTAATAAATATAAATCTGCAATGGTGATAATGGATTCGGAGAAGGACAAAAAGGATCTTTCATTGCGTTTATAAATAGAAGTGATAAGAGGAAGATATTTTACTCGAAAGGCGAAAAGCTTCAAGAAGGTCATCTATTTTCGTTATACAAATTATTCGTTTTATACGACTTAGCCGGATGTCTCCAAAATTTATATATAAATTGACGTAAATGGAAAGGGGTATGTTTCCTCTTGGTTTCTCTTTGCAATTCTTGAACTCCACCCACGGTTGTCCTGTTCGACTTATCGACATGAATCCAAAATCAGTTTCTAAAAATAAGTCTACTTGCTACTTTCTCAAAATACTGCCAGTATATGTAAATCGGTCAAACGAAGGTTGAATTATGACGATTTGAATTTTCGAAATTCTAGAAGCAAAGTTGGGAAAAAAAGTTGAATTTTGTTTTCATTATTTTTCAATTTTTGTGAAAATTAATGATAATTTCATAGCAAGGAGATGTAAATACATGAATACAATGTAAAAAATATATATTTGGACAATTTTATCTTTAGCACTTGACCAAAAAAGGCTTTTACTAAAATTACCATAAATTTTTTGAAAAATGTTTTATCGATTTGATTCTGGGCGCATTCTATTTTCAACTATTCAAGCTTTACAACTACACCAGAATTATTACTTCGTCACTTTTTAATAACTTTTCATAAATTTATCAATGAACGCTATTGGTGCAAAGTGGATGAAAAAAGTTGAATTTTGTTTTCATTATTTTTGAATTTTTGTGACAATTAATACAAATTTCATAGCTAGGACGTCCAAATGCAACAATACACTGTCACAAAATTTATTTAAACAGTTTTATCTTTACCACTTGGCCAAAAAAGGCTTTTACTCAAATTATCATCAATTTTTTGAAAACTGTTTTATCGATTTGATTCTGGGCGCGTTCTATTCCCAACTATTAAAGCTTTAAAATTCCACCAGAATCATCACACTCTCACCTTTTGATAACTTTTCAGAAATTTATCAATACACACAGTAGGTGAAAAAAATTAAATTTTGTATTCATTTTTTTTTTAAATTTTTGTGAAAATAAATAAATATTTCATATCTAGGAGGTCTAAATACATCAATACACTGTAAAAAAAATATATTTAAACAATTTTATCTTTACCACTTAGCCAAAAAAAGGCTTTTACTAAAATTATCATCAATTTTTTGAAAACTGTTTTATCGATTTGATTCTAGGCGCGTTCTATTCGGAACTATTCAAGTTTTAAAATTCCACCAGAATTATAACCTCGTTACTTTTTGATAACTTTTCATAAATTTATCAATGCAAGCTATCGGAATTTATGAATGAACCGAGATGAGTCGTGTGTACAAGAATGGACTAAGGGTAGGGATGAATGAATCGACACGTGTGATAAATCGATCTCGGACGAATTTATATCTATATATACTACATAGGAACGTACCCCGAACTTCCGTCTTGTTGGTTATAGTTCGAATGACGTTGTCGTAGTCCTCGTTTTCGAAACGTTCCTTATCTATTCGTTGGGGAGCGCTGAAGCATATGGAATAGTTGTTGGCGAGTGAGACGAGGGTCTCGTATCCATGATTGCCATACTCAGTATCCGAATAAACAACCGACACGTACGTCCATTCGAATTTTCTGCAACAAAAAAAATCGTAAAATCAAATCAAATCAAATCGTGTTTAATTAAATTATTTATCGAACTTATAAATTAAATCTACGCGCCTAATCGATCCAAGTTAGGTACGATCGATTAAATTTAATCAACGATAAACTCACTTGAGAATTTCGAGCATCGCGTGAGCTTGATTAACGTCGCTCGGCACAGTTCTAAAAAAATGTGGAAATCTCTCTTTGCTGCTCAGGCTGGGCGACGTCGCCATGTAAGAGATCTGTGGCACACCGAAAAGTCTCAGCATTGCTGCGACCTGCGTTAATTAAAAATCGACGAATTAAAAATCCACAATTTTATCGTTCTATTAATCGTAAAGAATTAATAACTTCCTACCAAATTTCAGTTTCCTAAAACATTTTTGTTCCAATTCTCCTTATAAGGTCATAAAGAGCGAAGAACGAGAACGGAATCAAATATTCCAAAGCGTTACGATAATAATAATCGTGCCGAGTCCGGAAACAAACGATACCGAAGACCGTTGACTTAATTGGACGAAATTAAGCGAAAAGCGCGCTACGTCTCGTTCGTGCCGTGTGTGTCGTTTCGATGGTTTTGTTTGTTCGCTCGTTCGACTCTTCGTTAGACCGATTAGGGAGGGTAACGTTTGATGCAACCCCTTTGACGCGAGTCCGGCTTGTTTAAACATCGTGGACGATGGAAAAAGGTTGCGAGTGTAAGGGTGGAAAAGGGGGAGGGAGAATGAAACAGAGTGCGAAGGGTGGAAAGGGGAGAAGCGATCTGACCGAAAACATTTCATTTGGGTTGGAACATCGTCGATAACAATTTGTCGGTGGGGAGGATAAACGTTTCCGAGGGTAGGGGGTTGTAATCGCGCGAATACCCCGGGGGAAGGGGTGGTTTTATGTCGGAAGGGATCAAGAGAATTGTACAAGAGCGAACGCGATTGGAGTTTGTCGTGGGACAGAGAGAGAGAGAGAGAGAGAGAGAGAGGGAGTGGGGAATGGGGGGGATGAAAGGGGTTGAAGGGGTGGGAAAGACGACTTTGTCACCGATAAATTAACGTCCTGTACCGTTCAACTTTATACGCTCGGCCCGCAGGCCACGTGTGTACACGCGCGGATACGCGAACGATTGTTTGTCGAGTTCGCTAATGGATTCGATCGTTTATCCAAGGCTCACCTGCAAAGTGACGGAGCTCGATTGAGCCGCTAGCACGGCAACGACCTTATCGAAACCACCTCCCAAGAACTTTGGCACACTGCCATCCAGGCACTGAAACTCCTGGTGGTGGAACTCGTTCACGTGGGCTATGAAACCTGTCGGTGACGTTTGGTAATTAATTTATATTTAATTCAATTAAAATTATATCGATAAGTGTCAGTCAATTAAATGTATAATAATAAATATAGATAGATATGATTTTATTGTATTGTGTGTTCCATTTTTATAATCGATGATTTTTTTATTTATGTAATCGACGATATTTTATCGATTTTTATAATCGAAGATTTTTCGATTCTTAATTATCGACGATTTTTTTTTAATCTTTATAATCAACAATCTTTTTATTTTTATAATTGACGATTTTTTGATTTTTATAATCGACGTTTTTTTGATTTTTATAACCGACGATCTTTCAATTTTTATAATCAACGTATCAGGGGGTTAAGATTGTAAGGTGAAGGGGTGGATTTACTATCGAACGAACCTTTGACGAAGTTCAACGCTTGCTCGAGGGCGTAATTCGGGTGTTCGCACGAGTCGAAGGCGAGAACACCAAGACGTATGCCAGGTAAGATCGTATGATCCAGATTGATTTGTTTTATCGTGTAGAGCATCGCCTCAAGAGATTGAATGCCATCGTCCCACTGTCGCATGAAACAAAAATCTCGAAAATAATAAACCATTTCAAATTTGAAAAAAAAAAAACACAAAACCCAAAAAAGCATTTTATTTCTTTCACTCAAAGCCCAAAAACATTACAAGGGTAATTTTAACAAATCAACCCCTATTCCTTACCATCGCTAAAACAATTTTTAATCCCAAAATTGCTCTCCCTTCTAAAAAAAAAAACAATCTTCTTCTCCCTCGTTCGTTCCCAATTTCTCAATTCGCTCGGAAAATCTTTCTCTGTTTACGTATCGAATCGATCGGTTCGTTGAACGAGAAGCGATAGAGAGATAGAGCCAAAGGGTGAGAGACGAACCCGTCGCGTGTGCAGTTTTTTCGTGGTATAACCGAGCGCGAAACGATCGAGACACTCGAGATATCCGGTACGTTGGCCGAGAGCCAGTTCCTTCTTCGTTCTTGGTCCACCTCCGAGCTAGCTGTACCTACCCTCTGCCAGGGTAAAGTATCTACCCCGTAGCCATCACCGAGAGTCTCGAGGGAGACTCATCTCTCGCGTATATGATGCTATATATGTATATTTCTCGCTCCCACGAAGCATTCAAAGACCTTATCACCCTCTAGCAGCAGCAGTTACGTGCTCCGGCAACCCTACAGGCTTCATCCTTCATCTTTCTCGACATACGAACTTTCTCTCCGATATCATCTTTTGTCTTTAATCTATATATATATATATATATATATATATATATATATAACTATACTATATATATATTTTAGTGTTTTATTATATATAGAATTATACTTAATATATATATATATATATATATATATATATAATTTTATGTATAATAAAACACTAAAATACATATATAGTATAGTAATATATATATTACTGTACTATATATATATTTTAGTGTTTTATTATATATAAAATTATATTTAATATATATATATAATTTTATATATAATAAAACACTAAAATACATATATAGTATAGTAATATATATATATTACTATACTATATATATATATATATATATATATATATATAAGGCGGTATGTAACTCGGTGACTCGAGAATTTTCGATCGGATCGAATCTCACGCAATTCGGGTCAGTGATAAAAATAACGATAATTAAAAGTGGATATTTAAAAAATAATGATTAAATATTCATTATTGTTGCATCGAAGAGAGAATCTCACCTGAATCTTTCCGCAACTCATGCCGTTGCTGCCTTTTCGATGAATCGGAAATAATGCACCCAGTGTAATGTCACCGGTGACGTTGAGATACGTTCCACCGTTTGCCAGACCACTAGCGGCGATCATTAGGAAACTCAGCGAGTACCACATTCTCTACAATGTGAAGGAAGATAGTGTGAAAATCGATCGGGTGAAATAAATATCGAGAGTTTAATGAAAATTGAAAATATAATCAGTATTGAAAATTGTATCAAAGTTAATGATTTAATAAAAATCGAAAATTTGATTAAAATCGAAAATTTGATTAAAATCGAAAATTTGATTGCAATCGAAAATTGTATTCAAATCGAAAATTTGATTAAAATTGAAAACTTGATTAAAATCGAAAATTGGGTTAAAATCAAAAATTTGATTAAAATAACAAATTTTATTAAGCAAAAATTTGTATAAAAATCGAAAATTTCCTTAAAATCTAAACTGTTATTAAAATTAAAAATCAAATTTATTAAAATTGTATATATGTTCTATATAAAATGTATTAAAATAGAAAATTTTATTAAAATCGTATATTTTATTAAAATCGAAAATTGTATTGAAACAAAATTATTTATTACAATCCAAAACTTTACAAATTATTTAATTTCGGCTAATTACATTAAAAAAAAAAACTACACTAACGAATTGACTGAAGCATGTATCGCGAGGAGATCGATGGTAACGTTAATCAACGAAGCGTGCGTCGATATCTCGAGCGAAAGGAAAAGCAGGGGCGACGATGATAAATAAACGAAAATTTACGCTCGACGGGTGTTCCACGAGTCGCGTAATGATCCAAATAGAGGCTGACGGAGCTTTCGTTACAAAGTATCGATTCGCGTGGCATCGCGAGATGCTTTATAGACATCGTTCCTTATATACATCGTCACGAAAATATGTTATTACGTTGGAGACGATAAAATTATTCGTCGGACGGATTCGAGCTACGAAGAAAACTTTTTTTCTCCCTTCGTCGATCAATTCTTATGTCTTATTTCGTTCGCCCAGCCGCGGCCTACACGACTCCTTCCCGTTTTCACGATGATATCCAATCGCGTCTCGTATTCTTTTTCCTCCTTATTGCTCCCTTCTTCGTCTCTTTCATCGCGTCGTACCATCGAGCTTGTAATCAAGAAAGTTATCGCGTCTGACGACTGCGGGAGCTTCGATCATATCGTTACCTCGAGCGACGTGGTTCGTTCCACCATTTTCATTACCCAACAAAATTACGAATCGACTAGTATTGTCCCGACCAATTTTCTTCTCTTCCGCGTAGCGTTTGGTAGGTATTCGTTAAAAACGATGCGACAAAATTATTCTCGTCAGTATTTCAATTTACAATTGTTTAATTATTTATTTATTATTGCGATTTACAAAATTATTAATTTTGTGAAATTGTTTTCTAATTTTTGCGACGCAATATTTTCAGATTACAAATTATTCTCGTTAATTATCTAATTATCCAATTGTTTAATTCTTTAATTCTTCAATTATTTAATTATTATTAAACAAAAATCTGCGACGAAATATTTAATTTACAAAAATTATTATTAAACAAAAATCTGCGACGAAATATTTAATTTACAAAATTATTAATTTTGTGAAATTGTTTTCTAATTTTTGCGACGCAATATTTTCAGAATACAAATTATTCTCGTTAATTATCTAATTATCCAATTCTTTAATTCTTTAATTTTTTAATTATTTAATTATCATTAAACAAAAATCTGCGACGAAATATTTAATGTACAAAATTATTAATTTTGTAAAATTGTTAATTATCTAATTATCCAATTCTTTAATTCTTTAATTCTTTAATTATTTAATTATTATTAAACAAAAATCTGCGACGAAATATTTAATTTACAAATTAATGTTGTAAAATTATTTTCAAATTTCAGCGATCCAATATTTACAGAAAAAATTGTAAGGATTTGACGGGAAAAGTTTTCGATATGGCGGGTGGACGGAATTAAAACGCCGGTCGAGCTTTTTGGACGATTGAAGGAGACGAGACGATCCCCTCGACGTACTGAGTCTTCGGCAAGTACTCCGGCTTCTTCGTCGAGTGTACTCGATACAGAGTTTCAAACCCCTCGAGCGCGCGAACAGAAGAGCCGCGACCATTCACAGAATTTCTCGAATACCTTGCGTAGTGTGTTGCTGTGTAAGAGAAAGAGAGAGAGAGAGAGAGAGAGAGAGAGAGAGAGAAAGAGAGAGTGAGTGACATACGAGCGAAGGCGCGAGAGAGGAGGAGAGAGAACTGCATAGGACCTACCTACGGGATCAATCAATGTCCTATAGGCGAACGTCAATCGATTCATTACTGACATCATACCGTGTATATACATACACGCATATATATATAGGAATATAATCAATCAAGGACCACGAATATCTGCATGAACGAGCCAGCATATATATAGTTTGTGACTCACCAATTCTGCACAAAGTTAAATGATTAATGAATTTTATTTAAGAAAAATATTTCGAAATATTCCCCAAATTTTTCTAATTTTGACAAATTATAAAAAAAAATATTTAATTCCCAATTTCGTATTATAAAATTCCAATTATTGATAATTTATAAAAAGAAAAAAAAGTCTTTTTTTTAATATTGCGTTTGACATACAAACCGAATTATAAAAAAAATATTTAGTTGAAAATTTTATATTAGAAATTTCCAATTATTGATAATTAAAAATTGAATTATGGATAATTATTGATAATTGAATTATTGATAATTATTGATTATTGAATTATTAATAATTGAAAAAAAAGTATTTTTTTAAATATTATGGCTTTCATATACGAACCGAATTATAAAACGAATATTTAGTCGAATATTTCATATTATACATTTCCAATTTTTGATAATTAATTTAAAAAAAAATCTTTTTTTTTATGTATTACGTCTTTCATACGAACCTGAGAAATTACTCAGCAGTGGTGAGATCATTTTTATTGTCCATCAAGATATGACGGTTTCATAGAAGATCGAGTTGCCACGTTTATGGATTTCTATGATTGGAAATATTTTATAGCTCTCGTGAAATGCACGCAATTTCCCTCATCCTCCTCTCCGATTTCCTCGTCTCGTTACACGTCTCCCTCGTTTCAGAATTTCGAGCTCCCAATATTTGCGCGTTCGAACTAATACCACGTCCGACAACCTCCTTCTCAAACTTCGCTATATCGGAAATATGATTTTCGTGTCGCATCCACTTTCCGCGAGAATCTTGAAAATTGACGAATCGTGAAAACGGATTTTTCCCGATTTTTAACGGTCGGAATTTTCGCCCATAATAAATATCTATATATTTGACAAATATAGAAGTACGTACTTACCGTCAGTTATCGCAACAGAAAAATAGATACAGTCCAAGAAAACTCGAGATTCTCGTTTTCACGAGGAAAATATAATTTAAAACGAGCGAGTCGATTCGAGACTCGAATTGTTATTATCCTCGAGGAACCTCGTTTCTGTCAACGACGTCCTCTCTCACGCCATATCCCAAATTCCCATCAATTTTTATTTTGACTTTTGACATTTGTCAAAAATAATAAATAAAATTTCCAAAAATACAACAAATTTCGTGTTTTTTTTTTTCATTGTTTTACGTTCGATTTTATTTACATTGTTGTATTTACAAACGTTGTAGGGTGTACATTTATGAGAAAAACGTTGTCTCGGGCTGTCTTCGCGTCGAGAGGTAATTCAAGGGGGTGCGAGAGTAGGGATGGATGACATAGAAAGCGGAGAAAATCTCTGACCTACTATATCACTCACGATGACGTGATAAGGCTCCTCGTCACGGTACCGTGAATCTCTCTCCCTCGCTCTCGTTTCTCCTTCGTAACATTCTTCGATATGGGCGCGAAGCTTCCATTACCAACCTTATAATTAACACTTTAATCGAGTTTTACCGTTGGGGAACGAGATTCGTGTCACACGTTACACTCGTCCATGATATAAAGAGCTCTCTCTCTCTCTCTCTACCTCACGTTTCCACGCAACGTTATACTCGAATGATACACGAGACAGAATTCATTTCTGTCAAGTTCACGCTTCGAATTCCCTCTTAGCGATGCACCCCCTTCCCCTTATACGTCATGTGCCCCGTCGTTTTCCACGAGACGATGCACGACGCGTACATCCGCAATGCGTTACATTATACACGTACGATGGGGTGGTATGCGTTGACGTAGATTAGAGAGCGAAACTTTTTCAAAGAAACGCTATAAAGTTCACGGATAAAACGTATAGGTAATGGAAGAAAATTAGATGAAACATAGATATTTTCCTTTTTGAAATGAAAAATTTATTTTTTTCAAACAAGAATGAACGCAAATTGTTATTTACGGCGAAATAAATATCCAGGTTTTTTATTTTTAATATTTAAAAAGTGCTTTTTTTGATAAAACAGAAATCGTAAAATTGATTTTACATCGTAGAAAATTTCTAAAATGATCTTTTTTTGTCGTTTCGTTTGTTTAATATCGAGGATAATAATAATTTTTTTACGAACGAAAGGAAGGTTACATTCTCATCGACATTAATCCGTCCGGACACGCGTAGCCTCGAAGCTTTCCGTTAAACCGATGCGTTGTTTGGCTCGATATACGCACGAAACTATCTCACTTAAATGCACCGTGAGTTTATGTACCCAATGTGCATGTATTCATATACATTATGAGCTTGTGGGCGTTTCGCTAATACGTAACAATAATAGGAGAGGATTGCGCACATGACATCGCACGTACGCTTCGACCTCGCGTACTCGCGTATAAACATTGACTGCAGCCTATATACATATGTGTATAACGTGTATAACGTTATAACGAGGGGTAAACACGACCGGAAATTACTCGATATACGCATCGATTCGAATTACGTCCGGTCACGACGCATAATGCGTAAGAACGTCCAATTTTTCGAGATTATTCAAGAATTTTGGAGTTTTTTTCGACGACACAATATTCTTCGATAGGGTCGTCTGATTTTTCGAAATAATTCTAGAATTTGTTTATTTTTTTTTTTTTTTTTTTTTTTTTGGAGGAGACAAGATTTTTCGATACGTTGGTCTGATTTTTATAAATAATTCCACATTTTTTTATTTTTATTCGACAAGACAAGATTTTTCGATAAAATTGTCCAATTTTTCGAAATTATTCAAGAATTTTTTATTTTTGTTCGACGAGGCAAGATTTTTTTTGTACGGCTATCTGATTTTTGGAAATATATTTCACAATTTTTTATTTTTGTTTGAGGAGACAAGATTTTTCGATAAGGTCATCTAATTTTTGGAAATGTATTCCAAAATTTTGATTTTTCTTTGGCGAGACAGGATTTTTTGATACAGTGATCTGATATTTGTAAATAATTCCATAATTTTTTATCTTTGTTCGACAAGACAAGATTTTTTCCAACAAGATCGTCCAATTTTTCGAAATTATTCAAGAATCATTTATTTTTGTTCGACGAGACAAAATAGTTTGATAGTGTCGTCTGATTTTTGAAAATATATTCCACAAATTTTTATTTTTGTTTGAGGAGACAAGATTTTTTGATAGAGTCGTCTGATTGTTGTAAATAACTGCACAATTTTTTATTTTTGTTCAAGGAGACAAGATTTTTCGACACGTTCGTCCAATTTTCAAAAATGATTTCACAATTTTTATTATCATTCGACGAGACAAAATGTGCATCAAAATTTTTAGTTCCTTCGCTAATGAGGCGATCGACGATTCGTAAAATCCCTTCGCACTTAAAAATGCAGAATAAAACATCCTCACGTTCCATCGTCCATATGTTTCTCTTCGCATATAGGAAACGCTTGTGAACAAGCCGGACGAGGGTTTGGCGTTTGTGGTTCTCACTGACGTCGGACAAAGGGCGGTATAGGTCAAAGGCGTACGAAGGCCCTCTCCCGTTCCATTTGCCAGAAAGCCTTGGCACACCGACCAGACCGTGTGAGACCAAGTTCTCTTTGTACATATATCACGCGTACCTCCTGTACTTTCTCCGTCTCGACGAACTTTCAAAAGCTTTCGACGTGAGTCGAACAGTCGTTTCGCTCACTTCCCTAGACGAAACCCTCCTGTCTCTCCCACAATTTCCCACTCGCATCTACTCCGATCGACCCTAATCCCAGACAAAATAACATCCCCTACGAAAAAAAAAAAAAAAAAAAAAACAAAAAGAATTTTCAATTTTTCTCATATTTTTATTCCCAAGCTAGAAAATTCTCTTATGCCCTGTGTTCTTTGTTCCCAACGGTTGCTCGTAACATCAAAATATTCTGCAAGCTCTTCCCATTGTAAATCCAGTTGTGGAATAAAATCGAGATGTAAGAATTCGATTTTTCAACCCCCATTTCCGGTCGCTCGGTACAAAGTCCACTTCCACGAGTAGAATTACGCTGGGAATGCTCTTATCGCTCTTGCAGTTTCGAACATACGTACATTTTTTTTTTTCAACCGGTCGGAGTAATCGTATAAAAGCCTGCTTGTGGCCGAGGAGCAATGCCAATCGCAGAGAGACCAACCCCCTTTCTTTCCACCGAGCGTTTTCCGTCGATTCGCATCCGTTCCGATTGAACTTCCTCTTCATCCTGATCTCTGCTCTTTTCCCCTCGCTCCTCCTCCCTCTCGATTTCCTCGGTACATTTTTTCCCAACCCTCCTTACCTCACCCCCACCCCCAACCCGGGTTATTCCAGCGGGTGAACTCGAGGTCGGAAATTTGCGGCGTCCGCTCGGCCGGAAAATCACACGACCCCGCCAGTACTACGAGATTTTTCTTTCGTACAAGGGTGTATCGTGTATATATATATATATATATATATACACGATACACCCTTATCTGGACGTTTATATCTCCGGTCTAGTTTTATATACCTAATATATATATATATATATATATATATATTAGGTATA
>JAPYZT010006439.1:0-14049 GCA_030522965.1 Tryphoninae sp. A BG-2022a | reverse complement strand
CTCTACCTCTCTCTCTCTCTCTCTCTCTCTCTCTCTCTCTCTCTCTCTCTCTCTCTCTCTCTCTCTCTCTCTCTCTCTCTCTCTCTCTCTCTCTCTCTCATACATGCACACATTCTAGCGATTGAATTTAATCAGTTTCGCTACAGAAATGTTTCTACCCCAGTCAGTCTCTCACATTAATATACCTCTCGTTCGTGAATCACGGATCCACCGTGTATAATAACGCAAATATTAATTTGCCGTGACAAAGTGTACGTGAGTTCGTGATTCCAGCGTTATTGCGAAACGATGAAAATCAACAAGATAAATAATGAAATACGCGGTATTAAAACAGGAGAAGAACGTACGTTTCGTATGTTCGTTATAAAAAAGAAGAGGGAAGAAAACGTATGAGAAATATCCTGCGGGTTGACAGTGAACCGAAAGGATCTAATGCCGAGGTAAAAATGAAAAATATAGAGCATAGAAGGAAGGTCTGGGCCACGTGGAGATAGAGATAGAAAAAGAGAGAAAGGGACAGACTAATAACCCGTCGTGTCTTCAGAAAAATCAACGTTGACACGAGCGCCCTACAGCGACGTTCTCCACTGAAATTGAAATAATATAAAAAGTTGTCAAACTGCATAGAGTACAATAAATATATATATATATATACACGTGTACACTTGAGTCACGTGACTATGACGGCAACGAGACGCCTGGTATCATATTCTCACTATTTCCACCACTTCTTCCTCTCGACCGTAATTTTTCTTTTGTTTTTCGTCATTGCGATCGTGCCCAAAGCTATATATTCCGGAGCTGCGCTTCCTGCGACAAAAAGAAATCTATATATATATATAGTATTGTATCTTCCCCTCGGTTTGAGTGTACTTCACCCTCGTCGAGAAATTGAAGAGCCCTCTAGAAGGTGGATCCCGGCATACGCGGTTAGCAAAGAACGCCGAGGAAGGAGACGGTGAATTAAAGAAAGTCTCGACAAGCACCAGATGGCGAAAAATATCACGAACGAAGATATACGAGCGTATCGAGTTATCGCAATGTCCGTTGAAACGATCGTGATAAATTTGTAGCCCGTCCTTATTTTACGTAGGTTATGAGGTTATTGACTCCTCAATTAAATAGCGAATTTATCTCGATCCGAATAAAGCTTCATCGAATAAGACTGGATTTATTTCAGTGAGATTGCCGCGACCAACGCGCGGGTGTTTATTTTCGTTGGAATTAATTTGAGATTGTTCAATGTCTCCCAAGCAAAATCTCGTTTCTAATTGCTGTAGGACTTTTGTACTTATACCGGGAAGAAAAACAAGTCGGTCCCCGACTATCTTCTCGATGAAAAAAAAAGAACGATGCAACTCGAGATTCGCGTATTTGGCAAACACGTTTCGAGAAGAGTGACACTGAAATTGGCACGTCTCGTGCGCGTATACATTTCGTGTATACACACACGGTGTACTTACTATAATGTGCATGTATATACATATATATGTGTAGGTGAGTATGCGTATATGTATACACGAGCGGCGTCCCTCCACTATTTATAAAGTCACGAAACCAGTCTGGAGCTGAAATCGTTTCGGTCATTGACAATGAGTCATCGGACAACAGACGACAACAACGACGACGACGACGACGACGATGACGACGTCGGTCGGTGGATCTCGTCGAGTCAAAACTGGTCCTTGATCGGAGAACATCCACAAACGGCTACGAGAGAATAAGGATACGAGAAATGAAAGGCAAAGCAGCAGAAGAAGCGATGACTCGGAGGAAAGAAACGAGGCAGACGGAAAGGACGAGAGAGAAAAAGAAGTAGAAAAAAGCTTCAACCTCACACACGCATCGAGATTCGCGAGTAACCGAGATGCGAGTCGAAGCTGCTGCTGATGTTTTGCTACAGCGCCACAACGCGAGGACAAGTCACGCTCGGGGATGAGCTCCGCTTATATCCATACACCTATACGAACGTATACACACGTATTCGGCTGTTTGAACATGTAAACATCGGCAAAGTGAGTATCTGTTGCCGCTGTTGGATTTTGCACCGACTCTCGAGGCTACGAGTCCACGCCTGTGTGTCTCGTTCGTATATTATGCATGAGAAAAAGCTGAGGACGAACGATGGAGATGGGGCAAATTTGTATGTATAGGGATAAATATGCGAGACCGCATGTCCGAGAGTGAGAGTATCTCAGCTGGTTTCATAAACGCGTCAGTGACTTATTAATCTGCCTGGACGATCGCGTCGCGATCGACTCCGATCACTATCATCGTCATCGTGCCAACGCGGACATGTACACGCAGCCTCGTCGTAATAAATACAGTGGCTGTTTATGCACACACACACACATACGCACACACAGGTATATATATTTACAATGGAGGAAATTCAAAATTCGTACGGTTTTCTCTCTTTTCACGAACAAATTGTAATAAAGCGAAAAAACAGTGTGATATTCAAATTACACGGGAAATTTCCATTTCCGAAGTGATGCTACAAAGTTTTTTTTGGATGAAAAATAATTTTGACCTCTCCGAACCCCTCAACGTCCGGAAAGTACAATTCGAATGTTGACCATTGGCACCTGTCAAGGGGAAAATTCTCTTTTCGTCCAAAAAGACTTTGTATGGTCACTATAGAATCGGAAATTTGTCGCTGATGAAGAATCTGGCGTTATTTTGGCCGCTATCTCAAAAACTCTAGGAGAGAAACGCAAAAAGCCCGAAATAACGATTTACCTACTTAAAGTCGATAAATTCTTAAATATCGAAAATGAAACTGTGATTTTCTTATTGGACGGTAAGTTTACGATTGATATAAGCTTTGAGAGCTTGAGAAAGGATTAAAATTGACCGGACTTCAATATGGATAATTTCGATGAATATCGCGAAACCTCGAAAAATCGACTTTTCGTGAGCCTGTATCTCCATTCCCGTTTGTCGGACAGACAATTGCACGATCAACTTTCTAAACAGTTCGCCGAGTACTCGATAGAAGGAACCTGCAAAAAACGCCTAGCCGATGGGGCAAATATTTTTTTTTACTCCAAAACCCCTTTATCTCATTATATTCATGTTACAAAGAAAATTCCCGTTTCCGAAGTGGTGCTACAAAGTTTTTTTGGACGAAAAAAAATGTTGACCCCCCTGGACCCCCCAAAGTCCGAAAGTAAAATCTGAATTTGACCATCGGCACCTGCCGGGGGTCAAAATTTATTTTCGTCCAAAAAGACTTTGTAGGGTGGTTACGAAATCGGAAATGTCCTGCGCAATATGAAAATCACCATTACAATCTCAAAATATTGCAATTTACGAAAATATTCAGTTTTTCGGTCTGTTCGCCGCTTTGAACACATTTACACTATTCCGGTGCTCTGTAAAGTAACCACAAAGACTATCAAAGTTACCCGAAATATTAACGTAACCCTGATTTTCGATATTAAATCACATCACCAAGAACACCCCATATATTTACAAAATTTTCCCTACGTTCATAATCGCCGAGTTCACACTGCTGATTGTCCAGCGTACGAATAAATAAAATATTAAACTATAGAAAAAATATATAATTAGAATATTAAAATACCTATTTCGTCGCTTTTTTTTTATTATATTCTTTTATTATTTATATGACTGATATATTAAAGGTTAAAGGGGTTAAAGGGGTGAAACCAGCCGACTATATACATATCTAATAAATACATTATTTTTCAAGGCTATGAACTGTAGTCGAGTAAGTACCTATATCGATTTCTTTTAAATTCCATTCTCGATCGAATTGGGACGATCCTTGCGTATCCTCCGTATCCTCCTCCTCGTATCATCATTAGCCACGAACGTAAATTAAGTGGGCAGGTTCTCGTTTCAGGTGTGCATATATATATCGGGAGAAGATCGAGAGAAAGCGAGAAGCACGGATGATTAAAGGGAAGCCGAGGTGACCGAGCTGTCGCCTGTTCGCTCATACCGAACACGTATTATATATCTAATTCCGACGCTGATCTCTGGAAAATATTTGGTTGAACAGAACGCCGGTATGCCACACTGGTGGTGGTGCTGATCGCTTGATTGGCAGCAGACATTACGAATCACATATGTATTCTATATATATATATAATAGTATAATTCTACTGTACGCCGAGACTCGGCGATGTTGCGTAATCGATTGTGCGTTACCCACGAGAAAAAGCATCGATCACGCGAGAATAGCCTTCGCAAGATCTTGCACAAGAGAAAATACACTATTGTGTGTATGTATTTATATATAGGTATATATGTGTGACACCTAAAGCAACGCTGTCGGGCAGCTGGAACATGCGCCTGCATACATGTAGCCCCGAGATTCTAACGTCTGACCTGGACTCATAGAAAATGACACAGGCATTTCGAGAAATTCCAAGAAACGCGATCGTGTGCGAAAGTACACGCGCACATGTTCGATAGACCCATTAATTATAAGAATCGTGCACGCTGGCGCTCTATCTGCAAGGTCCCATGACAACTACACGATATTATAGTGTGAGGTGGGGTAATATGGACCACAAGAATATCTTTGACTGGAATACCATCGAAGCCCACGTAGCAATTAAAAGGCAAATAGATGCTCCGAGATCGAAATATCTTCGAGTAATTTTCTACTATAAGTACTATATCCTCTTGCGACCCATCGTACTTACTGTAATTCTTCCGATAGTTGAGACGATTTTATATGGGCGATTTGGGTCGCGTTAGATGGAACGACTTTTTTATGACTCGAAAGTGACCAAGGGTTATCTGTTACAGATGAGTGTAGCTATCAAGGTCAAGAATTGATGGATAGATAAATCGAGCGATAGAGACCAATTTCCTAAAATTTCCTAAAATTCCAGTGAGATGATTAGGCAAGAATCACGCGTGTTCAACAGAAAAATTCGAAATTAGCTACTATAAATAAAAGTCGATTGCTATAGCACGGAAAATACAGTGAGTGATATTATCAACTTAATCACAG
This sequence comes from Tryphoninae sp. A BG-2022a, assembly GCA_030522965.1. Classification (NCBI taxonomy): domain Eukaryota; kingdom Metazoa; phylum Arthropoda; class Insecta; order Hymenoptera; family Ichneumonidae; species Tryphoninae sp. A BG-2022a. The sequence goes on along the minus strand of JAPYZT010006439.1, from coordinate 9,056 downwards.
TCGAAATTGCACGAAAGATACGAGAAAATGGTCCATACTGTCACTGATTAACGATGGCGACAACCAGGATCGAGTTCCACCAGACTCCCATAAATACTGCATATTTCCAATTATTCCAACAGCGAAAAAAAACCGTCTGGTCTGTTTCCGTGGCATGGTCCATATTCCCCCACATTATCTCCCATACGTTATATCTCGCGTCTGTCGCTTTCGCACACGTCTACATCGCCCTGAGCATAATACGAATCAATTGAAATATTTATACGTTCTCGCTATTCGCCTCTTGTAGAAATGGTCGAAGCGAAGATGAAAAAAAAAGGAAGGAAAAAGAAAGAACGTCGAAGGCGCGGGCGATTCGTATTGTTCGCGACCACTGTCCTCGCTCGTTCCTCGTCCATACCGTATTATACTTCGCGATATAAGGAGAGAGAGCAAGAGTGTCATTTGACTTATGGGCGCGACTAACAGACTTTTATTTCGTTCACAGTCGCAGACTTGTGCTGTTCTTCTCTTCTTTCTCTCGTTCTCTTCTCTCTCCGTATTTCCTTCACCGTTGATGCACTCTCGCGTGAGCGGTGCCTCGAGGGCATCGGATGAACGAGAGTGCCAGCCGTCCAAGAAGGTTTTCGCCTCTCGTGCGACAATGCCGATGAATACTTTTTCCCGAAGACGAACGAGAGAAAGAGAGAGTCTCGACCGAGTGGAAGAATATGAGTATGGCGAAGTGGCGGTGGATACTCGACCGACTGTGAGATCGAGAAGAAGAAGAAAAAGAAGAAGGAGAATAAGAGGAGGGCAAAGAGACAGAGACCAGTCGTATACAGATATATATTTCCGTCTTTCTTCCTCGATATTTGTTTTCTTCCTTCTGGAGTTTCCGGACGCTGCACTCTCGTTCGGTCTCCCATCACCTTTTGCCAGGGGTTCCATTGCCTCTTCGGCAAACACCGCGCACACTCCCCTGTAACATATACACATATATATTCCTCGAGTATTATACAGTAAAAGGACTAGATGGTATATCCTCAGGGCTCGCACACTGTGTCCGTTCCGGGACCTCGAGAAGCATCGTACAGTAATATTATCTACCGTGGAAAAGAAGAAAAGAGAAAAAAGGGAAGAAAAAAAAAGAGAGAAAGAAAAAGAGTGTGTAAAAGAGAACGAGAACCTCAGCAGGAGTCGCTCGGATAACCGAAAGGTACAGTGTACACCACGAAGAATGGGTAATTCACTGTACGAAGGGACCAACGGAGAAAGGTACCTCTCTACCACACGGCTACGATCTATCACTAACGGGGATGAGGAACACAAAACACACTGAGCCAAGTGCAAGGTGCTTCGTCCGGCGCATTGCCCGAGGCCACTCGTACATATATATATATATATATATATATATGACTGTATACTATACTTTGGTGTACACTACACACATATACGAGCATTTCCATGCCGACTCGACCGACGACCCCCGACTAATTTCAATTTGATTTATAGATATTTATTTCGTTCCACTCAAATCATACAAACGTCATAATAATAATAATAATAATAATAATAATAATAATAAATTTTAATAAACGCAATATCGACTCTATAAGTTATCGAGAGATTGTCCGTGTTTCCTTTTTTTATTTTGAATAAAGCGATGCCCCGAAAAATATATTTTTTTAATACACGCTCGTTTAAGACGTTAATCATCGATATAAAAAAGATAATGGGCCCGAACCGAGACATCGCGTGTCTCGTATACATATAGGTAAACGAGTTATAGTATTATTGCCATGGCAAAACGGCGATATATACAGGCGTAGTATAGACGCGCGGACGTTACATCGCAGACTCGAGCCTACCTGTTTCTCGTTCGCTCGGGCAAAAGGAGAGTCTTCTCTCGACTCTTGGCTCCGGCGTTCATCCCGAAGGAAGTAGTCGATAAAACTGGTTTGACGAGTGCGTTCGAGGTTCTCGCTGCCGTGAGCGACTCCTCGGACCCGCCGCCGTCGTCTCGAATGATCCTGTAATGTGTTCTGCACTATATAGCCCGGACTCGAGCTGATACGGCTGAACCAGACAGTGTGCTGCAGTATCCGGCTGTATAGTCGAATACGTTAGTATATATATATATATATGCGTATACTACGCGTGTATATGTAACGTTTAGGTGTGCTCCATATAGACACCGTTTGCCATCAACGGACACTGGTTTGTGCGCGAAGATTATTACCCGATCGTACTTCCGAAATCATCGCACGCGAGACAGAGACAAGATGTATGCATGTCCGTACAGTCGCTCGGTACACGGTGCGAACGATGCTTGATATTATATATAGGCTTATATATATTCGCCACGGGGGGAAATCTTCATATTGTATGCAACGATTAATGTTTTCTTTCTTTTTCTTCCTCCTCTTCTTCTTCTTCTTCTTCTTTTTGTTTCCTTCTCGATCTAAGAGGCGCACCGATTTTATAGCAAGGAAACGAAATTTTAATACTTTTATTCGCTATTTTCGCATCGTATTATTATATTCTCGTTCTTTATTATATTTATTTGTAATTCTTCTGCTGATCGCGTACCGCCTAGCGATCTTCCCTAAAACTTAAAAATTTATTAGCTAGACCGTCAAAAACCTGTTTCTTCGGCAACGCCGGTCAAGCACAGGTGGTTAATACAATGAATATATATATATATATATATATATATATATATATATATATAGCGTTCTTTTCGTTGTTTTTTTTCTACTGTTTTTTTCTTACCTCTCATACAAATCCTTCTCGCGCATAATAAAAGCAAAGAGGATTTCTTCCGTCTATCGCACGGTTATATATAGCCCACTCGTAGTTATCTATTTTCAACGCTTCGTAAATTCAATCTGCGCTCAGGCACGGTTCGCGCGGTACACGCAGAGAAAGAGAGAGAGCGAGAGAGAGAGAGAGAGAGAGAGAGAGAGAGAGAGAGAAAGAGAGAGAGAGAGTGAGAGAGAAAAATAAAAAGAAAGAGAGAGGCCAGAGAGCGTGTGCGAGGCTATACACTAGAGACGGTAGAGACGGGAAGGTGGAAGCTGGGGGCTAATCGAGATTGTCTTCGTTCCGACACGCCGGGAAAGCTAAGAAGGATACGTGTGTGTATGTGCTCGATGAGGAGGACGATGGGAGGGGGCTGGGAGAGGGAAGAGACGCGGTTAATTATTAGCAGACATCGTCGGTTCGATTAAAGTGCGTAGGTAGTCTCGAGACGAGGAGGGAGAGGGTAGGAGAGAACAAAAATCGTGGAGAGGAGAATATGAGGGAAAAAGAAGAGTACAAAAAAAAACCACTCGCGTCTCCCCGCCGCGATTGCCCACGTGTTTCCTCTTCTCTTTCCTTCTTTTTTTTCCGCTCCTTTCATTTTATCATTCTCGTCGTCGTCGTCGTCGTTGTTTTTTTCCCCCTTACTTTGTTTTCTTTTTACCGTGTTATTTCTCTTTAATCCCCCTGTGCCTTCCCTTCTGCATTCTCGCTCGTGTGTGCGTGCCATCTGCCTGTGTGTACGTGTGCATACCCGTGTGTCTGCGTAACTGTGTGTACATGATTGGCACGCCTCCGCGCGTTGTACCGGACAGGTAAATGAGTAACCGGAGAACGTTGATTGCCCACCTCGTACCCCCCCCCCCCTCTCTTTCTCTCGTTCGCTGGCTCAAACCAGCGAAAGTCGATTTCGCGTCCATTAGACAAGCATTAGCGTCGGCAAGACACACCAGCGAGGCTTGCCTTTTTGACGCTCTCTCTCTCTCTCGACCGAGGAGCCAATTGATACACGCGCGATTATTGAGACACCTGAAACGAGGTGACATCGCTCGTTCATCGAATCGATTTTTTTTTTTCATTTCATTACGATCTCCACAACGACTAATTAGGACCTTCTCGTACTCCCAACGATCTATTCGTTTCGCTAGGAACGTCTCGACGCGCGATTCTCGTTCGACGTCGGTGAAAATTACATATATCGTCGCGAATTAATCGATCCTTCGCGCAAGATGAGATAACCGTATGGTAAAATTGTCCAACGCGTGACATTAACGGGTCAGCGTGATTAATCGTTCGTCGTACGTCTTTGACGATCGCGTGAATCATCCAACTACCTATCTCCTCGCCGTTATAAATATTATCATTCCTTACGATAAGGACGCAAATATTTATTGCACACGGTGCATTCTTTTCTTATGACGTAGGACGACGTCTCGTGACATTAAATCGCGACTGTTCTTCGAATTTGCGATCTCTCTGTTACTTTATGAGTGAAAGAGAGAGAGAGAGGGGTAAGGGTGTATATATGTATATATGCTCGTCGAATTGCCTGATCGAAGTCAAATCGCCCGAAGGCATGCACCACGGACTATCGAGTCCCGGATGTACGCAATGGTACGTTTATAGTAGTTACACACATATATATAGGTTGTCTTGTACATAGAACCCAAGCTTCGAGCCCCTGCGGTTCTGCTGTTACTGCTGCTGCTGGTCCACTCTCGCGATGTCTTCCGTTATCGTCCCGTCCGCATCTAATCAGCGACAAGGATGCATTGTTGCGATTCGCCTGACGGATTGCGACGGGCTGCGCTCGCTACTCTCGACTCGTTGCTACGCGTTCGTGCAGTCAGATGAATGTAGCTATGTAGATATATATATATATATATATATATATATATATATATGTGTGTATGTAGGTTGTTATAGTAAGAGTGACGGTGAAGCATATAGAACCTTATCGCAACGCTCGCACGATCCTAACAACCGATTGGTTTCCCCGCCAAAGCCTGGAAACACGCTCGACAAGATCGTCCCTTCTCTACCGTATAGTCAACGCGTCCTGTTGCACGTCTTATCCTTCCATATAGTTTATATATGTATACTCATGGTAACCCCTAGTCTAGGGTTCTCCTGGAGGGAAATCGAGGAAGGGCGAATTGCAAGGGAGGACCGATCATCAACGATTATAGGGAAAATGTGTGCTTATTACGTATATATGTATAAAGACGGTATAGAGGAGATGCAAGATGGATTAGTTCCACTCTGGGAATAATAACATTCCAGCCTGTAACCCGCAAGCTGAGGGGAGAACAAAAAAATCTACGGCGATGATTACAGTCGGATGGTGTCGGAGGGAAGACAGGTCTGACGGGGCGCGTAAATGTCCCTGGAGCATTCGAGAGGGTGATAGCTTGTGTTTCTTGAGGGGAAGAAATGCGAGAAAAAGCACAGACGTCGTTAGAGGGTAAAAATTATTGTGGCTTGTTTCTTCCAGTCAACGATGCGCAAAGTTAGTTTTATAAACGATCGATATTCACGTTTTTTTATCACGTAAGAAAAATTTAATCCAAATCTTGCGTATCGCTCGATCATCGATCGACAATTTTTTTTCTAAAATTCGACAAGCAATCGTTACTTTTTCACATTGTTAATTACGTATAGAAGAAGAGAGAGACAGAGATAAGACGAAACGATAAATACATTTGCAGAAATGAGATCGATTTAGGATAAAGACGCAAATAGAGACCGGATTTCGGATCACTCGGTCCCGTGGGTTATGTTTACCGAGTCGGAGCTTATATTCTTTTTTTGATTAATGGCTCCGGAACTCGGTGAACCCCGGCTCTCTCGGTTGTACGTACAACCCGAGAGGTTCGTGTAGAGGGAGGAAAACGCGCAAGGTACGGAGTCGAGAGACGTTAATGGAATAAAAATATCCGCGGAGATGTCGAGGGTTCGTGCCCGCAGCACGAACACACGTATACGTATACCTCGCTCGGTATAACGTATATACCCTCGTGGTATGTGTGACGTATATATATATATATACACGTTGTACGTAGAATGGGGTAGAAGTATAGAGAAGAAGAAGCACGGAGAGTCGAGAGACTGCTCTCGTGTATTATAAGCCGGGGTTGCAGTATCCTCGGCGCGAGAACCTCCCTGACTTGACGTATCGGCGAGGGTGAAGTAATTTCCGGTCTGGCGTGCCCTCTCACGTCACGGCTGTTACGGCTAACGTTATAGCGCCACCCCATATGTTATAAATTCTCTTTACCATACTAACCCCCGATCTTCCTACTTACACCCCCTTTTCATACTTCCGACTGAATTTGTGCATCTTCGCCGCCGTTTCTCCTTACACTCGCGACGAATTACAAACGGAAATCCTCGCGTATATTGCGAGGCGATAATAAACAGAACAAAAAAGTAAGAATAAGATTTTCCTCGTACTTTTGTAAATGTGTATGGGGTGAATATATTTAGAAAGCGCGTATTAAAACACGGGGGAAAAGGAAATTTAATTTCTTTGATTCGATCTCAATGTCGAGTTAAAATTGCATCGATCAATCGAGACAGGGAAAAAAAACATCGTCGACGCGAAGATTCTCGAAGTACTTTCTCACCGCGTGTCGTAGACATTTGTCATCATTGCGTCTCGATGTCTCGTATGTATGCGACGGGGGGATTATAATAAAGCGCTGGAAGATACGCGAGATACGAAAGTTTAATGCCTTCTTACGAAAGGCTTTAACCCCCGTCTCCTTTCTCTTTATTTATTTTTTTGCAACGCCTCTTGTGTTGTGCACGAAGATGATAAAGAAAATGAGAAAAAGAGAGACGGCATGAATGTAAAAAAAAAATGAAAAAAAGAAGCATAGCGTGTAAGAGCACGTCATAAAAGGTGCACGCGTATAGTTAAAGAAGGTGTTTCGGGCCGATAAATATATCCGTGAGTTTTGTCGCGCGTGTGCGGGAGAGCGACTCTTGGACTTGGCAATTGTAAGAATATATTTTCCACTCGGCCAACGGGACGAGGCGCGATTACGCGCACTTCTCTTGTGTACCAGGGGTGTATTACACGCACACAAAGAAAATTTCTTCGTACCCCGAGCTCGCTTGGATTCCACGTGATAAGGTTCGCGAAGACATATTACTGGGATATTGCGGTGTTTGCACAATATTATCCAGCTATTAATCAGGATTTCGAGAGAAACGTTATGTGGTCCGTAGTGCTGGGTTGCAACGAGGTAAAAAACGCCAAGAACGCCAGAAGATGCGCGCGTTTCCCAGGTTATACAATTTATAAAAGAATTACAAAAAAATAAGTGTAATTCTTTAATAATTTTTCGATTTTAAAGGGTCGTATCGTTACTGCGTTTCCGTTAGTTTTCACTGAAAATTTGGAGAAACGTGGATGTGAATAAAATTTTAGGGGCTTTTTCTATTGACCCAAAAATCACGATATTTATTCTTGAAAATTATCATTTTTAAGAATTTCCCCATAAGAGCCCGCCTTAAATATCGTGACATTGTACAACGAGTATCTCGATTATTTGGTCAATGAAGCCTGTTGAAATTTTGCACACATTTTTATAGGACATCGACGAAATTTCAATTAGTTTTTATAACAAATCTTATGAAAACAAAAATTCATAATTTTCTTTATTATATAACAAACAAACTTTACGTAGGATCAATTTTAATTTTGAGTATGTTGTTCTTTAGTCGATTTCTAACAACTTTTCTTAATAAACTTAAACACTCAGTCCACTTGGAATGTGAGAAAAACGGAAATAAAATTTGAATCTCCCCACCTTAAAGAAGTGATAATTATTTAAATAATCATTTAATATTTTTCAATTTTTCTAAACGCTTGTCTTCATTCACGTAGAAAACTGTTTATTTTTGTATACCATTAATTAATAATTGAAAATTACGTATTCATCGATTTTAATAATTACCGTAGGCGCATAACGTCCAATTGGTGGACAAACAGAAGAGGGATCAGTCGATAGTAAGTTTGGAAAAATCCACCGGTGAATAAAAAGCTCACCTGAATAACTCACCTGAATAAAAAGAAGAAGAAAAAGGGGGGGGGGAGGAGAGAAGAAGACACCGGAAGTTAGTCAGCGATCTCGTAATTTAGAACAGTGTGCCCCGTGGAGCAAACAAAAAGAATTAAGACCGAGACGGGGAGAGCGAACTAATTCGACGTGTCGGATTGCAAAGAACGGACGGGGCCGTTAATCACAGAGCGCAACCACCGAATCGTCGTGTGAATCGTTTCTCTCTCGTACACGGAGATACGAACTTACACAAGAACGTCCTGGTATTCGCGTGGCGCTACGTTTTCTATATATATACATGGGCATATACAGTCGCAAACTTTTGTCTTGCTGCGAACGATAAAGTGTGCGAGTAAGAAACGAATAGGTAGAGCGCCGATTGGATCGATTCCGCCACCGTATTCTCCCCGGTCTTGTCGTTGCGAAATGCTAGCAGCCATGGGAGTTCGAGCTGTGAAATGGGTTTAAAGGACTTTCTATCCTACTTTCCGGTGCATTTTTATCTCGTATATCACTCGTGCGGCCGATTGTTCTTTTCACCGATGTAATTTAAAAAAGAAGATTAACCATGGAGAAATATAATTAATGAAAACAAACTAAAAATAAAAGTAAAAATATTTGTCTTTTTCAATCTCGATCAAGAATTCCCACGAAACCATATTCAATTCTAATTAAATTATCAATTTGAATTAATTTCAAACTGCCGAGTTTCGCAAAAGCGGACTTACCCGGAAGGAAACGAGGAGAAGTTTGTTTCTCACGCGGTCAGTTCCTGTTGTCCGATGTTTCATCGTGCATCGTGTTGATTGGGCGGGAATCAAACAGCGAGCCCGTGCATATCTACGGCGCCTGAAGCTACGCCGTCGCACCACCTTGACACTAATGCCGAAAGATTAATGTCGAACTGGCGGTTTGTTCAAGAAACACACGTTGCAATCCGCGGAAATACGTAGAGCAAAGCCTCCTGACTATGTCATACCGTGTACGCTGAGATACACACGGATATAAGCTACCATATATCCATTTTCTACATCTGTACCAAAGTTGTAACGTGTGGAACGTATAGACGGGGGGGGGGGGGGATCACACGAGGAACGCGCCCGGGTATGAGCATTCGATTTTTTGGACGTCTCAGACCTCGTACATCCTCGTAGCTGGAGCACGAGTTCTCTCGCCTCAATATATATATATATATATATATAT
>JAPYZT010006437.1:0-17724 GCA_030522965.1 Tryphoninae sp. A BG-2022a | reverse complement strand
AGAGAGAGAGAGAGAGAGAGAGAGAGAGATAGAGATAGAGAGATAGAGAGCGAGAGAGGGTTTGGTGAAAAAGCTTGGTGGGTAGCATGCTGCTCCATCAACAATACTAATATACCTCTATATATATATATATATATATATATATATATATATATATATGCGTGTAACCGTATAAAGTACGATAGAGAAGCTTGCAGGTGCGCTGCCAATAGAGCGAGAGGTCGGAGGTACAACGAAGGCCCAAATGAAATTATAAGGTCGTAGAGGCGACGCAGCAGTGACGACGGGTGTCCTGAACTCTCTGTCTCTCTCTTGCGACGCTGTGGGGGATGCCGGAAATGGTAGAGAGGACTACTGGCTGTACTATTACTATTACTATACATATATATGCACTACTAGTAGTAACTTGCTATATATATATATACCAAGTTACTACTAGTAGTGCATATATATGTATAGTACTATATATATATATATATGGTAGTATAGAACGAGCTGTAACACACGAACGACGTTGGAAAGCGACTGAGTTTCTAGGAGAACGTTTCTAGAGATATAGAGGGCGTTTTCGAGCGAGCGAGAGAGAGGTGGTGGCGCGTCGAGCTCTCTGCCACGGTCGGAGGTGGCTTAATTGGCCGGTAATTGCCACTGTCTATCTATCTTTCTTGCTCACTCACCCCTTGTTACTTGCTCACTCACCCCTTCGCTCTCGAACTACACACGACAATAGAACACGAAGAGATTGGAACTTTACCAGAATGGCAGCAACGCGTGCGACACACAAACGTCGAGAATGTGTGCGAAATGGATTCGCTTGTCTCATCTAACTCGACTCAATGCTTCTCGTTGTATTAAGTTTCTCCTCTGTCTCACTTCTCGCATATGTAACTGTACAACAACTCGTATATATATATATATGTGTGTGTGTGTGTGTGTGTGTGTGAGTAAATATGTGTGCGTTGACGTAGATGAGAATGTTTCTCACGTTGTAATACGTTTAGTAAGTACGAACAGTTAGAGAATACACTGGAGACCGGTGCGCGAAGAATTCGATTGAAACTCGATTTTCGTGCAATCAATGAATAAATAAGGACAGTCCGCGTTGTCGCCGGTTTTACGTTTAAATTGGTACAAATTGGCCCAACGAGATAGAGAAGAAATTTTTGCGTCTAGCGAATCGTGAAATAATCATTATTTCCTCTCTCTCTCTCTCTCTCTCTCTCCCTATTTTCATCGTGATTATTATTTTTTTTATCAAGGGGTGGTAATTATTTTTTAACGTTAATTATCCGTAATTGGAAGGAAAAAACTTGATAATAAAAAAAAAAAAAAAAAAAAGAAAAAAATAAAACGAAGAAAAAGTGAAATTGTTTGGGCGCAAATATCTCGCGGCGGATTCAGCAAGTGGACGGAGGTAGAGAAAACGGGTAGTATGTTTATTACGCGTGCGTTGGGTGAATGAATTATTTGCGAGAATTATCGCGATTCCTAATCCGGGCAACGACGAAAATTCAGTGTTACGCGTGTCGAACGTAATACGGCTCGCTGAGCCGGTAAAAATAATTAGATTGTGCGAGGTGGAATGGTGGCGCTGTGCGGGAGAGAGCGAGAGAAAGAAAGGGCGAGAAGGAGGGTGGAGAATGACGGAAGGGACGGCGCGCAGACCCGGTTTAAATTAATTTTATCGCTTTAATGAGCTCGCTTTTCCTGCAATCCTGAGCACAGGTCGAGCTAGGTAGCTAACGCCGGCTTACTACCACCGCCCGACACACGGACTTTCTCTCTTCAACCCCTCTTTACTCGCCCTCACCCTCATTCTCTCACGCTCTCTCTCTTTCTTTCCCTCCCTCTCTCTCTCTCTCTCTCTCTCTCTCTCTCTCTCTCTCTCTCTCTCTCCTTCTCTCATCCTGGTATTCACCTATCCAACATCAGTAGCCTGTAGCACCAGTCGGCCCGAGAATTTTTTTCCAATTAATAACGTTCCGGGCTGAGACGGGGGGAGGGGGGGGGGGAGAGAAAGAGAGAGAGAGAGAAAAATTTCACAGGAAAAACCTCGACCAAGTAACTAGTTTTTTTACATTGGTCGCAATACCCTGTACAACATTAATTACGTATATATACGTATGAAAATATTCTTTATTTTCGCATAAATAATTGTGTGAATTATTATTTGTATTTTAATTACAATATAATTTCTAATTAAACATTATTTTTTAATATTAATTCGTACAAAATTAAACGATTGATTAATTATTAGATAAAAACGTAATAAAGATTATTGATTAAAAAAATAACCTTACACATCTGGTATTCGATCTTTAGAATCCAACGACGGTCCATGGGATTTCGACCCGTTCGTTAGTCCGGATAGCAGGCAGCGAGCGAGAGAAAGAGACAGAGAGAGAGAGAGAGAGAGAGAGCGAGAATGAGGGAAAGGGAATTGGGCGAAGCAGCTCGTGCGCCCATATCCGCCAAAGAGTAAACTTCCTGCCTGCGGTGAGAGGGTAGGATGGAAGAGGGGTAGGTGGGAGGGCAAAGCTTGCACTTCGTGCTTCCCGGCCACCGTTATATACTGTTGAGGCCACTCGAGTGAATTTCCCATTCGCGGGTAGTCTCTACACTCGAAATCTCGCCAGTCTCGAAATCCCTTCAACCCTCTCCCACCCGTCCATCCTTTCACCATCTGTCCTCCTTCCACTCTCTTCATCTTCGTCAGCCCTTCGCCCCTCGGTATCCAGTCTCGTGCACGAGAATTTCTCAAACGAGGAACGCTTGCTTCGAAACGAAAACTTTGGGCATATACACGACTAACCTCCTCCCCCCCCCCCTCCCTCTCCGGTCCGCCATCCCTCGATCTAATAAATACGAAAACTCCGCTGTAACTCTTAACCGTTTTCCTAGCTGCACTCTTACGTTCGAGTTCCGTGGCTCCGGCATTGACGATCGGTCGATCATAAAGTACCCAAGTGGTATAATAACAATAATTTCTTCCCTCCCTCTCCTCCGTGCGGAAATAAATTACAGTTCGTCGTTAAAAGAAGAAAAAAAAAGAGGAGAAAGAGCTCATTATTATTATAATTACCAACAACAGCGATAATTTAACGTAACTAACGAATAAAAAATCTCGTTTGTATAAAATTTTGGGTTGCGAAACGATTTTATTTTACTTTTCCTTGCGCTTAACGTTCCCCCGTTCTTTTTTTTTCTGTTTCGTCTTTCATTCTCTTTTCCATCTCTCTCCCTGGAAACGTTTCTGCGGCGAAGTTTCGGATTCGTTAGTTTTCCCAATTATCGTTCAGAAATATATACACATATATCTATATATACACATCTATATATATATATATATATATATATATATATATATATATTTCGTAACGACGCATTCGTATAGATATCTCGATCGACAATACGCCCCGGCACATTTTACGAAAGAGGGTTGGAAAAGGGGTTGCGGAATTCAGAATCGCAACAGCTGCCCTCGCTGTGGTACTCTCCGGTACTTCTCGAATATTAACATTTCCAATTAACGTTGTAGATGGTGGACAGACGGTGAGAGAGCGAAAGAGAAGAGCGAGTGGATAGAGGGTTGAGGGTAGACAAAGAGAGATAGAGAGGCAAAAGCTCACCGCGAAAGCGACACTTTGTTGGGTTATTCGGGTTGATTAGATTCAGCATAGAGAAGCAGAGAAAGAGAGAGAGAGAGAGAGAGAGAGAGAGAGAGAAGGTGAGATAGAGAAACAGAGGAACGGGGTTGCAGAATGATATCGACACACGCCAGCATACCAATGCCAATTTTATCGATCAGATACGCCGCATCCAATTAATATTGACCCCTTAATTCGTGGTCGAAGGTGAAATGGTCCGAGGGGGTTGTATGTAATAGCCGCGATGTTATAATGCCACGATTTTCGTACGTTTTATCCAAGAGTGTTCGAAAGAAATTTTCTCAACGAGGAATTTCGAGTATTTTTAATTGCGTTTGCTCTACGAATCGAACTTTTAAATAAGTACCTCACTCGTATTATTATACGAATCGATCGATTATACCGTTTGATTAAAGATTCGCTTCGCTGCTCTTTTTTTCTTTATTTAACCGTTTGTTCTTTGAATTATCGGATAACCAGGGTTGCAAAGGGTCGTAAATGAGACGAGGGACTTTCGAGTGGATCGATGATAATGATCATTGTTCGATAAATTAACGGAATTGACTCGAAGCCCCGTGAAATGGTTCTCGTTTGCCGTCATAGAAAGACCTTCGATGTACTATAGCAGTTTCGCTATCGAGGAAACTTTGGCTCCTTTCGAGTGGACGAGTTCGAATAAATAATTTTCTATATAGTCTTCCCTTTTCTTCTCTGATTATACAAATATATATATATATATATATATATAAAATTTGTATGTATATATATATATGTGTGTGTGTGTGTGTGTGTGTGTGTGTGTGTGTGTGGGTGTAATACTAATAATAAACGTCGAGTATTCTCCCTTCATCTTTCGCATTCGCGTCATTTCTCGTTCCTCTTTATAACCCATTTCCTCATCTCTAAGAGGATCTTCCTTCTCTCCGCCATAACTAATTTCTTATAAATGGCCGTTCCGTACGGTGAGACACCCTCCCTTCTCGACTACTATGACCGAGGGAGGAGAAGCTCGAGACTCGGAGTTCACTGCCACAGCCGCGGCAATTAAGACGGCTTTTGTCTCTTTCAGAGTGAACGGAAAGGAATTGCTAGTCGCGCGGTGGCAAGGAGGGAGAAGGCTATACGAAGCTGTAAGGAGGGTGGAAAATAAGAGCAAAAACCAAATCTAAAAAGAGCCAACTCAGCCACTGATGCTCGAGTGGGCCCAACCATGTACCACGTAATAATATACATCCTCTTTTTTTTAATTATATATATATATATATATATATATATATATATATATATATATATTGTTAAGCTCAATTCACAGCTTTTGTCCGGTTCTAATTGAAGTACAACACAGAAGCGCTTTATATCCGTACGAATTATAAGCACAATGCCGAATATAACTATGTACGTACCAAGTTGAATAAACAAAACTAAGTAAATGCTACCACTCGTGATTACAGTCGTCCATTCATCTCGCTAATCATTAAATATTCTACCATTCCTCTACTCCACGAGACGTATTCTTTCTGGGCTGGAAAATTTGTTTACGAAATACAAAGATCTTAATATTTTAAAAAACTGGCAATCGCCCATTTCTCATTGATTTTAATCGGATCATCGAAGGAGTTGCAATTTTATCGTCTAGAATCACGAACGAAGCTCAACGTTGGAAAGATTTTCACGCGAGTGGTCCAATGGGTCGTCAAGCTTCTTTGGGTCAACTCGTGGGAGTTACAAGTTGTTAAAGTCGCGTTTATTATTTATTAGCGACTTGCGACGTTGAACGTGAATAATCGCGTACCGAGATCTCGCGTTCTCTCGTGTGCCTCGCTCTCCACCCCCTGCCTGACAGCCCTTACTACCACCGGCCTATTGTCAACAGCTGCTAATGGCTAATATGCGACTCTCCTCTGCGAACTGGATGTTCTACAGTCGTGCAGCTGCATATATGTATAATTGTATACCAAGGACTATACGAGAGCATTACTCTCTTGAAACAATAAGCTATAGCAAGACGTAAAGCAACAAGCTGTCCCTCCCTCTCTCCCTCTTGGCATGGTTACCACCCTTAAGGAAATGCGAAATAACGACGAAGTAAAAATAAAGCAGGATTACTGTATTTTCCAATTTACACAGCTTCAAATATTGTTGAAAAAAAACGTCATTATTTCGAAAAAAAATGATTTTATTTGAAAAATTGTCTCGTTTATTTTATGAAAAGTTGACGCGTTGGTCGAAAAATATTTTTCATTTTCTTTGCTTAAGGACATTTCGCGATGTCGTTTGGAAACGTAGGGAAAAGAACGAACGAATGGAGTGCCATCCTTAATATATACGATGTATAATGAAGCACAAGGGAGAATAATGTTCGTCCTGGACAGCAGAGGGTCGCGACTTTCAACTAACTCGTCTCGGAATATTTCGCGCCCCAGGGTCGTGTCCTGGTCCTGTTATTATACACAGTTCTCTCCGGGTGCGGAAAACTTTTGCGATGCGTCAAAACGACGAAGCGAATGAGTCAGAGAGAGAGAGAGAGGGAGCGAGGGTGAGAGGGTGGACGAAGACAGTAGTGAATTCGCCCCCGGGGTTTATTTTCCATGGCGATACGTCACGAAACTATACATCCAATTTTCGTTGGATCGACCCAGTGCCTCGAGGGTCAACGCTCACAGTTGTCCCGAGGGTAAAGCGTACGAGCTGCGGGTGTAACCCAATTTATAGAAATTTCTGAATAAAAATAATAAATTATGCATTACGAAATTGTATTGTGATATAACTGAGTGAAACGAGTGTCGAGCCATCCGAATTCCCAACGAAGGGTCAAAGTGTCGAGCGACTTTGAAATAACGAGACAAAGGTCGGGTTTGGCACACATTTAACCCGCGGAGACGTTTGAATCGCTCTCTATATGGTAAACGTATTTTGATACGAGGAATACGTAACGAGATCGGGAACGAGAAACCAGGATAATACAAGCGCAAGTATCGCCGTATTATACGGTGAATATACAAAGTTTTTCGTGTACTCGGCGACTCGTACGTACTTCTCCCAAACTCGTCGTTCTCTCCCTTTCTTCTTTTTTTGTTTTATGATTTTTTTTTTGTTGTTATACGGTATATTTTCGCATCTCGCGAAAAGTTCCTCTGAAAAAACTCATACGAGAACTTCAACTACGTTTTCAGTCATGCGGGTGACGTACTTTCGTATGCATGCGGCAAGAACAGTCGTTTCCCTTTTCCTGAAAAAAACATACGTTATACTGGGATAGGTATATATATGTATGCAATACATATATTAGTTTTCGTATATGTATATATGTATATATGAGCTACACATTGCACAGGAGAAACAAGCTTTCCCAGTTTTCTCAGCTTTTTTGTGTGTGTTTTTTTTACGTGTAGTTTACAGAATACACGGGCATTCCCATCAGAGACGAAGACGCCGAAATTGCGGCTGGTGAGGTGGTGGATGGGAAGCTATATTCCATGTCCACGTCGACATTTTATCAACTTGACGAAATTTTGAAATCGAACCTCCGCTCCGAATCGCAAGGTGGAATATTAGGGTAAAAAATGTCACTTTTTTAAATTTCTATTTTTTAGACATTGTTAGAGCGTATGTCGATTGGAAATTACTCGCTGATCACGAATTCGTAGGTAGTTTTTCGCTCGTAATAAAAATTACAGGTGAAAAATCGAAAAAACATGTTTTGTTAAAGATTTTTTGAGTTTTTGTACATTAATTTTGAACTATAATAATAATAACTATCATTTCCGGAATGTAGAGCAAGTTTCCAATCGAAGCAGTTCAAAATTCGTTCAGAAAATTTCCAATTGAAGCAGTTCAAAATTCGTTCAGACCAAAACGTAATACCCTTTCCTCCCTCCCAAAAACACGACTTTCCATGCCTTTTGTATTTTTCACTCGTAATAAAAGTTACAGGTGAAAAATCGAAAAAACATGTTTTGTTAAAGAGTTTTTGTACATTAATTTTGAACTATAATAATAATAACTATCATTTCCGGAATGTAGAGCAAGTTTCCAATGGAAGCAGTTCAAAATTCGTCCAGACCAAAACGTAATACCCTTTCCTAAAACATGTTTTGTTAAAGATTTTTTAAGTTTTTGTACATTAATTTTAAACTATAATAGTAATAACTATCATTTCCGGAATGTAGAGCAAATTTCCAATCGAAGCAGTTGAAAATTCGTTCAGACCAAAACGTAATACCCTTCCTCCCTCCTAAAAACACGATTTTCCATGCCTTTTGTATTTATATATAGAATCTTTCAACACTTCTCGGAGCAGATGTCACGAAGGACACCCTCCTCTTCCATCGCTACACTTTTCCAGTATCCCTCTGGATGACAAACATCCGTGAACGAACGAATAACCACGTAGTGGTATGTCATCGCATGCTTTCCTAGCGCACAGTGGTTGAGAGAGAGAGAGAGTGTGCTTTTCCGCCCCAATATCGTAACTCAGGTTACATACTCACCCCCTTTTCTCCCATTTGCGACTTTAAAAAAACTTAAATCCTGACATTTTAATACATATTTATTCTAGATTTTAATACCTCAATAATTATTACATCTCGACCTCTGCCAGTAACAATTTTTCATGTTTTCTTCTCCAGTGTATAAACATCGTTTTCAGGGTAGGCGTTGAATTGTCACCGCGATTTTTCTTCCGACAGCTGTCTAACCAAGAGCATTTAGCATTCGCCACTCGGTGGTGCAACGTCTGCGGTTCGACTCTATGTATCGATGTAGTCGCAAATGGGTCATATATATATATATATATATCTATACACATATATATAAAGTATGCCGTATGGCAGTGTCACTTCAACTCTAGGGCGCACTTTCTCAAGTAGCGCACTGCCTCGAAAACTTTGACGATGTCTACGGGCGACGAACTGCATCTAGCACAACTACAGTAATACAAATATATACATACATACATATATACATATATATATATATATATATCAATTGTAAACTTTTGCTCGAAAACGATGAGCAAATTCTATCTCTCCCAGTTGGGCGATACAGACTTCTGTACATCGTCTACAACGTATAGAAATATTTGTATGGGTAGTGAGAATGCGGTTGGTACATCAAACTATATTATTTCGTTGGGAAATTGAGGACCTATTGATCGCAAAGCCACGCGAAGATCTGCCGTGTCACGAGAAATAATCTCGTTTGTCATCCGCAAGAGGGCGCGTCACGGAGTAGGCATCGAGAAGGGGCAATGGGATTTCGGATTGTCAATTGAATGCTCAATAATTTTGGCAGACCCGAGGATAAATATTGCCCAACGAGGGTAGACTGATGTTTTTTTTTTTCTCGTCGTTGAATTTTTGTTCGTTCTTGTTTTCTATCTACTCTTTTACTCGTATAAAAACAAAACAAAAAAAGCGTGCACAATGGGGACAAATTAGCCAGAATGTCGACAGCTTGACCAGGAGCAGAGAACGTGTGTTTACTCGTCATTAACCCTGTGCATGTGTACGGATATGTTTTTTTTTATCCGCACATGCGTATTCGTGTGTTTGTGTTGGTGAGTGTATGTACAAGAGAATTCTCGTTTCATACGCCAACAAATTGTCCGAATTACGGAGGAGAACTCAATTATAAGCCCTCTCTCCTTTCTCCTCCCACCCTTCGTTAGAACGCTCTCACCATATCTGGGTCACTCTCTCTCGATTGTTCTCCCCCTCCTGCCTCCTCCTGCTATTGGACACACGACCATATGTGGAACTGTTATTATTGTTACTATTATTATTATTATTATTGTCAACGGATGAAAAAATAAAAAAATCTCACTCGAAGTTGCTCGTGCATTTTCGATAAGCTGAAGGGGGCAGGGGGGGGCTTTTAAACGTGGACAATAAGCGAAAAAGTTGAACGACGCGAAATAAAGGACATTAAAAAATTCTATACATCGCATGGTCGGCTCTCGGTGTACGAAATATTTTAAAAAAAAATCGAATTTGCCGATGGAATATTGCTTATTTACGATTTGAATATGTAACGAAAAAAAAAAACTCCCCACGTTCATTTCTATAGCGAAAAGAAGATAAATATTGAAAGGCCCTCGAAAGAGATACGAATCGTTGTGATAAATTTACTTTTTTCATTGTAAAACGAGAAAAACGTAAAAAAAAAAAAAATTCGTTCAGTCTTTATTACACTCACACGATAATTACACATAGAAATATGTTCGTGGTTTAAAGTAACGTACGAAACGTGATCGACACCGTTGTAAAAATTGAAAATTTTCGTTCGGAGCGTTCTCGATACACGAATTATTAAAATAACAATGGAGTCAGAGGGAATTCAATAATAACGAATAGCTCGCGCAATTATGATAAAAAGGGAGTGAAAGCTTTGTGGTAAATATGTTAAAAAATTGACCAATCGCATGAGAAAGGATTACGGTACAGGGATGATAAAGGCATATCAATTATCACAAGTGATGTGCGAGAGACGAGGGGGTCGCGCACAAACGGTTCAAGCTGACCGTTCACTCTTTCCAATATACATATATATATATATATATACACACGATATACCTAACATTTATTCAAACACATGTTATAGACCGCAAAACCCTCGTCGCAGAAAACGAGTCTTGATGATGTGGAGAACAAACGTCGGCGCTGTTCGCGTGCCGAATTTTCCACGATCGATCAAATTTGCTTCGCGCTCGTCCGGACGGAGAGAGAGAGAGAGAGAGAGACGGACAGAGAGAAACAGACATATGGACAGCGTGAGGGAGAGAGAGAGGGAGAGAAATTCGTGCAACGAGAGACACGAATCATCGCGAATGCCGTTCACCGGCATGCGTTCGCACAGAGAGCACGGACGAATTACAATATGAGTCACGGACCGATGGTCGAATGGATGGATGGACGGGTGGACGGACGGGGCAACGAAAGGGGGTGAGGAGTAGCTGCGGAAACTCGGATGTGCAGGGACGCATTCGATCACGGTCCGTTCATAGTTCGGACTATATCTACTTCCCATATGCATATATACATCAAATCGATCGTCAAATACTATATATAATATACATATCTATATATGCAAGTATGCATGAAAGGGTTGAAAAAGTTCCTATTGATTTTTCTTCAAAAACTTATATCTCGATCATTCCCATCGTGCAAAAAACACAACGTTCGTGCGGATTAATCAAGATTACATCGTGCGTAACCACAAACGATGTAACATTTACATGATATTTTGGAATACTTTGTCTAATGCGTAATAACGTTGCGTGTTATAGGTAGGTATGCATTAGCCATAATCAAGAGAGTTGGAAGCAACGACCCTCGGTTGGCATCGCGTTAACTTCTGATCATAGATGTCTACGGTATACGCTTCATAATTATATAACATGCTATGCTATGGAACATACGCGTATCGTTATATATACATATATAGAATATCTAGTTATTATATATATATATATATATCGTTTAGTTGCATACTAATATCGAAGCGAATGAGCGAGGGTTTAATCATTCCCTCGTTTCTCTCGTTTCGGCCCATCCCACCCTCACCTCCTCCCACCCACCCGTTCTCTCGCTCTGTCGCGACACGAGAGCGACGCTTTAAAATGCCGACAGTCAATATTGAGCCTCTCGTTCTCTGAATTGGTGTAATACGCTGATTATTACCCACGAGCGTATGCCACGAGAGGGCTCTCTCTCTCTCTCTCCCTCTCTCTCTCTGGGACTAGCAAACATCGACTTGCATAGAGCGTATTGCCAGTACGTACGTTATATACGTATTGATATATTTAAGGGTGGTTAATACAGAGAGTAGAGGTTGGAATATGGACAGGCTCGATCGTATATACAGGCGCGATGAACAAGCCCCTTTTCACCCCTCGCTACCCCTCTCCTCGTGCGTAATGTCCATTAAATATTAATCCGCGGGGTGCACGACCGAACCCAAAGCCTGGCTTATCGAATCCGCGGATCAACCGGCCGTTGGATCGTATGCGCGGTATTTGTGCGGAGCGAGTAGAAAGGGTGGAGGGGGAGAAGGCCGAGATATACCAGAAGAGATATAGGAAGGCAACCGGCACACGGGCCTGACAACACGTATGCATATACTACTGGCAGCTGCAAACTATACCGCAGCTGCACGAGGGATAAGCTAACCCGATACGACAAGTCAAATATACCGCGCTGTCCTCCATATATAGTCCGTGATGTTCCATATATGCCTCTCTATATGTATGTATATATATGTATAAACGCGTTCAATATCGAGCATTATGGAATATGCTATCGATGATTTCTGTCACCATGCGAAGCATAAACATCACCGTTTGCTGATTCGGCTATAGATTGGAAATTGGAAAAACTCGGGGATTTAGAAATTAAATTAATTAACCGTGCGCGAGAGGCTTGTTTGTCGACTCGGCCATTGTTGATTGACGAGTATCGTGGATGAACTAATAAACAATAAAAAAAAAAAACAAACGATGACACAGCGCTTTATTTTAATGAGCGTTTTACGACGCTTTTTTATCGCGTAATAAAACTCGGTACTAGTTTGTATTACTTTATTTATTATCATCGTCATAAATAAAGAATGTTACGATATTAACATTTATGGATTATTGTATATAGGCTTTCAAACTGATGAAAAAATAATTATAGATGGTCGAAATAAATCGTGGATGAGGTCATCGCACCGTTGAAACGTCCCGCGTATTCCCTCGCGAAGCCAAGCAGAGAGCCACGAAGAGACATTCGATGGTCCCCAAAGTCTCCCGTCTCTGGTGCCTCTCGCCCCTAACCCCCGCCACCCTCTCTTCAAAGCCACCCGCTCTTGGCGTCTCCTCGCTCCTTCGTTAAGTGGTAAATCTTGTCCACCGGCTATAGGCAGTCCCGGTGACTAAAGTTGATAGCGGTTGCGGCTATGAGCCCTGGAATAGAGGAGTATAGACGAAGGAAAACTCACCCGACATCGTCCCCTTCTCTCTTCCATCTACTCTCAATACCAAAACCCTCAACCCTTTCTCTCTCTCTCTCTCTCTCTCTCTCTCTCTCTCTCTCTCTCTCTCTCTCTCATCGTCCTGGTAAACTCCCTTCTATCTCTTTGCACTACAGTGAATGCCGCTCGACTAGAGTTTCTACAAAGTTTGTAGCCTCTCGAACTGGCGCACGCGAGCGCCCCCTAATGGTGAGATATACGTCTCGATCGAATTCACGGCGCCTTAGACCCACACAACGATAAACCACCTGCTCGTCTACATCAGACGCGCCACACATATACACGTATGTAAGCAAGATTTGCACAAATTTTCCGTATACGTGTGCATATTCACACGGATATATGCAGAAAACTGCTCTCGGTTAGACGTGTATACGTGAGAAACTCCCACGATATGATGGGGGTGAGGGGTAGTAAGGGGTTGTCGAGGCGCTACAGTCTGGTGGATACAGAGGGTTGCATCCCGCTCACGGGTTTAGATGGTTCCATATGCGGGGGCCGGCATGTAATTCTCCGCCTGTCGGCACACACACGGGGCTATACTACTGCGAGCTCCGCCAGTAGTACGAGGCTACACAGGGCAGACGCGGCTGACTATATCGACTGGCTACTACTCCCGCGGGCTAGAATCTCAACGTGGGATGTTCGCGGTAATACGGATCGGTAAATACCGCGAGAGTCGAAACACGTGGACAATTAATACAAAATTATGGAAATTAAATAAACAATAAATAAATTTTTTTTAAAAATTAATTAACTCTGCGGAAAATAAAATTATAATTTAGATAATGAATCGAGATTCTTGGAAATAATACGAAAATTTTGGAGATAGAAATATAACGAGGGGAAAAAAGAAAAATTGTAATTAGCCAGTCGGGAAATAGAGAGGAGAAAGTGAAATTTATCCACCCTTGCGATTCTTCGGTCTCGACCGTTTTAATCCCCTCTGAGTATTTGAGAAAAGTGCAAGGGCAGCTCTCGGGAAATTAATACCGCGAGATTTCGTCTTTTTTTTTTTTTCACGATTGAATCTGGAAGGAGGTGAGTTTCTTTTTGAAAGTAAAAAATGAGGTAGTTTGTTTCTCTTTTTACGATTCTTTTTTCTCAAACCATGTAACGGCATACGGTGGTATCGGGTAGGACCGAAAGCGAGGCTGGAATATCTATATAGTCCAGCTCCAACACGCTTCATTGCCGCGCAACCAATGCGCGTCTCTTCTCTCTCTCTCTCTCTCTCTCCCTCTGTCACCCTCTACCTCCCTCTAGCTCTCTCTCTCTCTCTCCAGCAAGCCCGCCATCGTCAACTGCACCGACGCGCACCTCACTCGCGTTTAACCCTATTCTATACATATATATACGCATAAGGGAAACACCAACCCCCCGAGCCAAACCCTCTCGCTGCTCTCGGGGCACCCAGGATACATAATGCAAACAGTTTGGGCCAAGCCCCGGTCACAAGTTTAACTTAGTTTGCTACATAGGTAGAGAGGTAATTGCATTTACTCTGACGTCTGTAGGTTTCAGCGGGGTAGCCAAAGGGAAGGGGGCTTGGAGGAACGAACCAACGAGAGATTCATCGTGTATACGAGGTGAGTGTATATAGAAGCGTTATAGGTGCAATCTCTCCTATCTCGTTTATCCATCGTTCGTTCTCTCGGTCACTCGCCGCATTTGCCTCTCTCTGCCTCTCTCTCTCTCTCCCTCTCGCTCGAACCCATTCCCTATGCGAGCGCCCCTTCCTGATGCCACGACGAAGATTCCCAAAACTCGTACACGTCGAGGCGCCGCGCGCTCTCGTTCCGTTCGAGTTTACCACCCCGTCGTACAGAGAACCATCGTACACCGGCGAACGTTATATACGAGCACGTATATACTTCGTAGACACGAGCTGACTGTATGACGTTATGCCTCGACAACTTCAATTTTCAATGTAGGTACCGACTAACTCTTCTTTCGGTGTTCCACATATCTCTGGGCTACCGTTACTCTCTCACTCTCCTTTTCTCTCTCTCGACTATCCGAGATTACATTATTCCTAAAAAAAAAATCAAAATCATAATTAATTAATTTTTAGGGATGATAACTATATATCACCATCGTACATTCAACCCTATCCCATTTCAAACGTATCAAATTTCCAATCTTATCGAATCTCGAATTATTTCGATTCCTATACTCTCGTGTACGAGTTGAAAAAAAGGAATGTAAAAATTGTAAACGTACGTGATAATTGCCGTAACAAATTCATCCCTTGGGCACAAGAGGGAGGGGGGGGCAGAACGAGTCTGGTTCCAATATCGTGGGGTTGGTCTGTTTGGCACGTGCTGTTTTTTTTCTTCTTCTCTCCCATCCTCTCTCCGTCTCTCACATAATGCGGAACAGCGAGAATGTCGACGGAACGATGGGCGGAGAGAAAAAAAAAAGAGACTTTTATTAACCCCCTCTGGCGATGCAGCTGCTGCCACTGGTGTACAATAACTGTACTGCAACACGGTGTCTGGTGAGTCGAGTGAACATTCCTCGTGTCTCATACCCGGACTGAAGGAATTCGTAACGTTTGTCTGTATTGTCGTCGGACTTATTTCCAACTCGATTCAAACAACAGTGAAAAAAGAAAAGATACTGCGAATACCGCACGAAAGACGCTTGTATAAAATAATAATAAGAAATAAAAAAATGTAAAAAGAAGTTGCATTCTCCGCGTGTCATGGGCGCTTGATCGAATCTCCATTCGCAACGAGAGGATATTTCCGCTCGTGCCACCTGGCGAATGAAAGAAAAAAGAAGAAAAAGACAAAACAAAAAATCAGAGAAAACAAAAATTATATCTCTTTAAACCGACAGCCCCTACGCACAGTTGCCCGACAGAGCTCGAGGGTCATCGGTGCGAGGACTGGAACGAGGCCACTCCGAATACGCGCAGTTTTCTCTCTCGTCAATGCTATCGGCCACGTTTCGGACGGATTAACATTGTGCCTATAGCAACAAAATCGCTCGAAGCGATATGAAAGCCATCACCCCCCCCCCTCCCCTCCCGCCTCGATATTCGTATCGCGAATATTACATTTTTCCTGATTAAAAGAAAGAAATATTAAAAAAGAAAAAAAAAAAGAATTAAAAAAATTTGTTAATTTTTACAAATCTCGATAAGTTGGATCTCGTTCGATCATCTCGAACGAACTATACGCTAATCCAACGTCGAGTCGTTCGTTGAACCAACCATTCTTTCTAGGATGAAGACTCGGGCTGGATGCGAAATGAAACGAAACAAAAATGAAACTGAACAAAAAAAAGAAACGAAAAATGTATTTCGATAAAGTACGAAGCCGTGGTAAAGTCCGATAAAGCGCCGCCTAGGTCGATACGAATGCTGCGTTCAACTACATTATATATATATATATATATATATATATATATATTTATAGATATACGATAAACGGTAATATATAGCGCGGATAGAAACTTGAAACGGAAAACGATCGTGAAATAATCTCGCGATAAATACCAAAACTCCATACGTAGATATGAAGAAAAAAAAAACATTCTCGCTATACTCGAGTCGTCTGTGGACGCGGTTTATATGGAGAAGTCGTTGTAAGTGGGGAAAAGTATTGTGTGGAATAAAAATTCGATAAATCCTCGGTTAAATTCGAGCTCTCTCTCTCTCTCTCTCTCTCTCTCTCTCTCTCTCTCTCTCTCTCTCTCTCTCTCTTTCTCTGTCGGTCTCTGGCTGAAACCGATTTTAACAACCACCCGAATACAGCACTATTTATTCATATTCGATTAATCGTACCGTTTGCGAATGATTTTTCTACGCACGGGGAATATTTTCGTTAATTGTCGTCTTGCGACTATAAATTCGAACGATGAAAATTCGGGACGCGCGTTTAACGTAAACAATAATAACAAACAAACAAAAAATGAAGTAAAATACAAGAATAAAATGTTAATTACGCGAAAATAGCGCTACGTTTCAATCTGTTGAAAATTAATTCGCCATCCTCCCACTCTTCTCTACATCATTCGATGTTTGAATAACGTCGAAATTCCCAGCACACGATGTTTTAATACGCTGGAAAATTACCATCGAAAATCTCCCCCCCCCCCCATGTTCATCGCTCTCTCCCTCTCTCTCCCTCTCTCTCCCTCTCTCCCTCTCTCTCTCTCTCTCTCTCTCTTTCTCTCTCACTCACTCTCTCTCTCTTTCTCTCATGCTACATACGACTAATTAGGGCTATGACCGTGTATTTGGGCATAATGCGTGCAATATTTCTCAATACACGTACAAAATATCAAGCGTATACGAAATGCGCTGCTTTAATACAATTTGACGTAATATCGAGGTAATAATTCATCGCTGCGACCGAAAACTGAACGGGGCGTACATGCACGATTTTATACCGGGACATGTGAAACACGGTACTCGTGTATTGCGAGTGGACGTCCTGGAGGAAGAGAGAGAGAGAAAGAGGTAAGGGGAGAGAAATCATGAAATTAGGCAGTGGGGGAGATGGTCGATGAACCGGTTGACGAGCAGAGAGGACAGAGGGGCTAGCCGGGAATAGTCGGCCAGCGCACACTCCTACTGTGGTCTCTGTTGCGGTCAATCTACGCTCTCTCGTACGCATACCTTCGCGTATTGCCTCATAGGTCAGGCCCGATGGCGAAACGTTGGAGGGGTTGAAGGTGGATGGCGCCATCCCAAATACGTGGATAATACATAGTCATGGCAATTTGACCTCCTTATGACCACTCCAAACGGCAGCTACGATGCATCCTGATTCTATAGGATTTACCCTATATCATAGCAACCCTTATCGATCATTACTTGTCTCGAGCACACATCAACACAAACACCAATATCAAAATTCTTCAAAACAATGAAACTAAAAATACAGTCAAAACTTTCACTTTCGTTATTCAAAGAATGAAATAATAATAATGTTGCAAAAGGCTCGACGAAATATTTTTATTCTACGAGAAGTCTGGAGTCTCGAACACGCGTTAGCCAAACTCCAATATCAAAATTGTTCAAAAGAATAAAATACAGTCAAAACTTTCACTTTCG